>JABSMS010072200.1:0-18859 GCA_018902275.1 Aleiodes sp. PSUC_FEM 10030003
CAATGAAATCATCAGAAAATCTCTATCTCGAACCGTTGAATTCGAATGTCCATTTTACCCCACTATCCCCTATATATTATTTCATTTTTCGTTCGTATTAAAAAGATGCAGATTACTTCTTGAAATTTCAATAGTCATTGAATCTCAAAAATTAAATCCTCGTTCAAAATGAAATTCAAAAGATTATATAGGATAGAATTCGCCGAAATTTTGGCCAAATTAAAGGCATGGATGCCTTTAATTTTTAGGCGAAAAAATTAATTTTTTAAAAGAATAAAAAAATCTATTTCTTTCACATGGTTACTATAGAAAATCTCCCTGACTTTTCAACGGGCACATTTCGAAAATTCCATTGTTAAAAGCTCCATTCTAGTATCCATACTGCCCCACCTTCGCCTAATTAATTTATTAAAATTATTATAATTATACCGATCATTTCACGTTCGTTTTAAAAATTTTCACATAAATAGAAACATAATTCCGTAATACTACGAGACTCATCTTCCAAAATAATATTTTAATGCTATAATATTTTTAAAAACGTCTTCATCATCTATTCGTCTCTCTTATTCCTGGAAATATTCACCAAAAACTCTAAATATCGATTTTAATCACTTCAATAAATTTTATGTCTACCTGAATAATTCAGTGTAATTTCCTCGAGTGCAATCGACATCTCCCGTTATGAAAATGTAATTTAGTAAATGGAGTAGGCCAATTAAAAAATAACCATTCCATTAAAAACGTTTTGAATGAACCTGAGAACTTGTTCTGGTGAAATAGCACCACCGCCAGTCCCATGTCCCCGATGTCTGTACGGAGTTGCATGAGAAGAGTGATGATGTGGTGCACTCGGTGGTCTCTCTACAATTGTATAACTCGTCCCTGGTGGACTGTAGTAGCCACGATTATGAACACTCTGATGTCTGCCACCCGATGGCTCCAAATCCTCAGCTTCGTAGCAACCACCGGTTCCGCCACCGCCTCCACTGTTTCCACCCCTTAAAAAACCACCACCGCTGTTACGCAGAAAGTGCGAGGATCCACCACCACCCCACTGCAGCTCCTGGAGCTCTGAGCCGTAGTCCTCCGTACTGCTCGCCATCTTCTTTGACTGTCAAACCTAAATATTTCCATTTATTTTTCATTATTATTCTTTTTTTTTCCTTAAGGATATCCAAGTACTTTGGCAATGTTTTTTTTTTTAAATCTTTTTTAGAGGTGGGAGCTACACATTAGAAATATCGTCACCGTAGAATCGAAAGGGCGTAAGTGTCATTTTTTTGCAGAATAATAAAAGGGCGTAAATTATTATCCTTTTGGAAAAATAAATGGAGAGTCAATTTTTTCAGATGTTCAAAAAATGCTACTTACGCCCTTTTGACTCTAGGGTGGTGATATCATTCTAGCCCAGTTGCCCTATGATTAAAAAAATGAGGAAAATTGTCAAGGGATTTAACGAGACTATTAATGAAGAAAATTGATAAATAACATTAAAAATAAAAAAATGATTTCCGAATTTTTTGAGTATAGAGTAATTCTAAACACGATTTTGCATGAAATTTCCATAATTATTAGGATCTTTTTATTTATTAAAAAAAACATTCGTCTACTTAAAAAAAAGGATCTCCTAATAATTATGAGATTTTCATCGAAAATCATATTTAGAATTATTCTATATACTCAAAAAATTTCGAAATATTTTCATTATTCTTGACGAAGGTATGACAATTTTGATCATTTTCCCATTTAACTGCACGTAATATTATAATGACTTTTCTCTCTCAATAGCTTCTTCAATTCCCTAAAAATTTTACCGATTTTATTTTATGATTTTATAAACATAATCCATTCAGTTTCCCATTATTTCGTGATTATCTCGAAAACTATGAGGCCTGAGGGAATTTTAAGAGAGACCTTTTTTGTAGCCCGAAAAATTCTCTACAAAAAACGTCTCTTGATATTTTTTCCTAAACCCAATAGCTTCCAAGATATTCACGAAATAGTGTAAACGATTTTTCAAAAATTCATCTCTCACTCCGCCACTTGAAACCTTCATATTCTTCTATATTGTCCTTGTGTTTTCCTTAGTACTAAAAGATTGTGTCGGTATAAATTCAATAAATCACAGAGACAGTTCGATTTACAATAATCAATATCAATTGTTGGCACGGATTCAAATAAATAGGGCTTCGCATTCGTGGATGATATTGGGTTCTATGATTCTCCCTATTCATGATGGATTGGGTCAGTGCACTCAAATTCACTGGGACAATTTTCGCACAGATGTGTATATAAAATCCTAACTCACGTGATATTTTGGCACGCGACTACTTCCATACCAATTGTGTCTGTACCATTTGCCAACTGGAAAGTCACTGAGGGTCTTCAACCTCTGAAGTGGCTTTGAAACTTTAGTATTTCATAAAGATCAATTAATGCCTATTCTCTAAATAATTTGAAATTTTTTTCAACCATAAATCTCAAATATTTTTTCCGATAAAATAAATCAGTAGTGAAGAGGTAAAACAGATAAGGCGATTTTCCCTGCAAATTGTTTTTCTCAAATATTTCAGAAACTAATGGAGATACGTCCTTTTTGCCCTAATGCTTTTTTGTAGCTCTTGAAATTTTCTACAAAAATGCATCAGGGCAAAAATGGCGTATCTCCATTAGTTCCCGAGATATTTGTAAGATAAGATCGGCGGAAAAAATCGACTTATCCTGTTTTACCTCTTCACTATGGAAATAATTGTTTCTATTTTTTTACATTCTTCAACATTTAACAATTAAATGAAACGTGATTTATATTGTCTTAATAAAGCAGCAAAGAGTCAATGAAATTGTGAGCTTTTTGTCGCACCCTTTAACAGCAGGAGGGCGAATGGTCTGAATGGTTAGCCTGCCGTGACTTGATACCAAGAATCTCGGATTGCGATCTTCACGGGGGCCGGTCACGTAATTGGACTACTTCCTGCCCACACGTTTTCAAAGCCAACGGCGTCCGTCGATAATCTTCCTTAATGGCCATGTCCAACAATGCTTCATTTTTCTTTTCCGTTTTTTGCTTCCTTTCTTCGTTGCGAATGAAAAATCTCCCGTTTATCCGATAATACCTATTATCATGTTGATATCAAAGTCACATGAACGTCGGAACGGAAGGAGAAGAAAGAGGAAAACATTTCAATAGCGAAGCGGGAGAAGAAGATAAGCCGCCAAATGTTCTTGTACATTACGGCACGAATATCACTGAATGGAGTAGGTGGAAGCGAAATTATGAGGACGCCATTTTGTGGGGAATTTCATGAGCTACAAAAAAGGTTTCTTGATGAATTCTTCTAAACCACGTTGTTCCTGAAATATTTGCAGAATAAAAGACATCCGATTTTTCGTAAAAGATTTTTTTTTTAATTAAAAGAAGATGATTCGAAGAGAATTTGTTGTGGATTCTTGAGCGAATGTCTTTGAAAATAGCAGGTTTAGAGAAATTTATCGAGAAACCTTCCTTGCATGAAATTCTCTCCAAAAAAGATTTCTTAAAGAATTCTTCTAAGCCCCATCGTTCACGAGATATTTTAAAAATAAAATTTGCTTGTAGAATTCATCCCTTTTCTCTTCGCAAAAAAATAATAAATACTTTGATTCAAATTTATTTCAATTCTTCATGCTAAAATCTTTTACACAGAATATCTTTCGTCAAATCTCTCGGGAAAAAAGAGGCAAGCGATGAAACAACGTGACTCTGATTGATTGAGAAAGAAAAAGTTCTATTTCTTCGAGATTTATTGCTACAATATTTCCTTTCATCCCCCATTTCGGATCTGATAACGTTCATAATAACCCGATATTTCTTTCACAAATAACGCGAATGCAGAAAATAAAAAATTACGGGTGAAAGAAAGAAACAAAAACATTTGCCATTGAATCCCGAGTTATATAAAACAAAGAGACACAATGTTTTGATTTAAAAAACTCTTCCATTATCATCGGAGAAACTTGAAACATTTCCATTGACTAACCCTGCGGCCCACAAGTCCCGGGATAGAACAAAGAATTCTGTAAATACAAAACGCGAAATGAATGAAGTGCTCCTAGAGTTTGAAGAACTCGTTGAATACAGAAGAAAGAATGAGATGAGTAAAAAAAAGGAAATAGGTGAGGAAAAAAAAATGAGAGAGGAAGCGAAGTTTAAATCATCAGAAAGGTGATGTATTGATGAATTATTTACGGATAGAGGTGTTTTGTTGAAAAAAATGGAGAAAACCTTGACAGATGGGTGACTTTGCCTCGAGTGTATCAACAGCTACTCACGGTTATAACAAGCCGCAAGATAAAGATAAGAAGCGAATGAGCATTAAGGGGGAGGGGGATACCAGTTTTTCGAGCTATACGATGGAATTTATATTGAAACATACCGATTTTTTGCTGAAAAGTGATGGGCCTCGCTGGAATGATAAACAGAGATAATAATAATTATAATGTTTTCATATTTTTGTATTTTTTTTTCCTGGTTCAGAAGGACTTAAAAAGATCCCATACGTAAATTCGAACAGAATTTTATGTCAAAAATTGAGAAAAAAAATTTTCTCAGTACTTTTCTACGGAAGACTGTTTAAAAAAAATAAATATCAATATCGTCGCCCAAAATTCTAAAAATCTAGAAAAATTGAATACACATTTATTTTTTCGTCGAGATACTAACTTACGCCCTTTTATTATTCAGCGAGAAAAAATGGCACTTACGCCCTTTTATCGAATAATCGATAATAAAATGAAACATCAATAAAAAAACAAAAAATGAAACATCATCCCCAAATTATGTCGAATCACTATTAAAAGAATAGAACAATAATAGAATTCATGATTTTGATAAAATAGTGTTTTTGAGACTAATGATTTCTAAATGATGATATGATGAATTTGAGTTAATTAAATCGAGAGATTTCCGTTGGATAATGTTACAATGCGATAAATTTTGAAGCAATATCTTTCGAGATATTCCAAAAATAATTCAATTTCCAATTTTTTTACATTATCTCGGAAAGTATTGAGGCAAAATGAAATTGTCAAAATTTCGATAATCAATTTTCATCCCAGTAAATAAAAAGACAAAATAAATCCAAACATTTTTGACATCATTATAAAAAATTTGAAAAATCTAAAGAATTTCTTCCTTGATTTATTACTTCCGTGTTTTTTATCAATGAGCCTTTTTCGGTATCAACCTTGACACTGGGTAAATTCGTGTTTGGCCCCCAAAACAGAATGCCTGATACTGCGTTTAGTCCTCTTGGCGATGACTCGAAGGTGGCTCGATCAATAACAACATCGTGAGCGACATTTTAACACAAAAGAAACACGAGAGATTGATATTTCCATGAAAAATAAATAATTTCGTTGAGCAGCGAATGAAAAAAACCTCACAAAAAAAACTTCCCCACGAAAAAAAGCCGATTCCGCGATAAAAAAAAAATTGAATTCCCCTCCGAAAAATGAATTTCCTCGAAGTTAATATCCGGAACAACAGGTTAAATATAAATAGACCAGTATTATTTTCCCTCATATTTTGAACTTTCTTTGGCAGAGTTGAAAGTCATAGAGTTCACTGCGATTGCAAAAAGATGGAATTTTTGGCAGAGTGAAATACGTGGAAAACCGAAGTATGATAACGGTATGTGTGGTTTGGATAAATGAGGTACCCTCGCAAATTGGCCGTTTATCCAACGCGTCACGTTATGTGAGGAGACCTGTCCTCACACACCCCCACAATTTCCCTGTACATGCGTCCTTGCCTCACCGTCACCGCCCTCCTCCGCCACTCACTCCTTCTCTCTCTCGCGCGCGCTTCTTTCCCTCCGTGACGTAAATACAACCACGTATATTGCGGGAAAGTATAATGTCCAACCACTTTACGTATACACGTTGTGTATTTCCTCGACATTTTACTCGATTTACAAGGGCTTTTGTCAATTCTTTTTTCTCTTCCATTCTCTCTTTTTCCCCATTTTTCAATATGTGGGAGCTTCTCCAACGGGGAATTAACCGCATGCCTTTAGAAAAAAAGGCGACAGCAAAATCGATGGATTGGAGAGAAGAAGGAAGAATTGGCCACTGGAACTGAGGGCTTTTAGCTTTTTTTTATTACTTTTAGGTTTTTGTTTTTAAAAATAGAATTTTATTTCCACACAAGAATCTACGTGTTTCTCGTTTTTTCATCAATAACGCTTGTAGTTTTGTGAGCGAAATAAATTTTTCATGATACTTGAATAATTCCGGAAATAGTATGTGCAGAGGGCGTTACACTACGGTTGGCAGTATTTCATTGTAAAAAAGCTTCGGAACATCTGGGAATTTTTTTTACAGCAGGTAGGATTCTCCGGGGAGTAGTGCAGATGCAGGCGGGGGTTGTAAAAGTGATGGGGTAGTTGTCCAGTCACGTTTGAACTTAAATTTTCTATACTTTCTCGATAAATTTTTTATCACGTCATTCGTATTCCGCTGTAAAACGATTTCGTCTGTCGAATTTCAAGGAATTGGCGAATGGAAAAATTCTGTTTGCCGTTTTATTATTATTCATTTGAATAATTCAGTAGGGATGAAGAGCTAAAACGAGTTGAGTCGAGTTTACTTTAGAATTAATCTACAATATCTTGGAATCTGAGCGAGATGCGAGAATTTTTTTAGAGTTTTTATGGAGAACGAAAAAAGGCGAATAAAAAAGATTTTCGTGAAAATTTTTGTATCCGTTAGATTTCGGGATATTAGAAGAATTTATCGCGTTTAATTTCTTCACTGCGGATTCTCACGGAAAATTTGCGCAGTGCTTATCCCATTAATTTATTCAATTCTGCATTTATCAATATTCAGTTTGCTTCATTGTTTCGGATCATTAGAAGGGGAGAATAGTAAATATTGATCGGGATGCTCAATTGCGTGGGAGAGAATATAGAATCACGTTTCATTAATTCTTGAAGGCTTCAAGCTCCTCGTAAAGGGCACGAGAGAACGATCGATTCGATGACTCGTGTATTGTATGATTATTTTCCTTCATTTCCTTTTTCTCCACTGTATTATTCATTTTTTTCATTTCTCTTATTTTCTCCTTCGGAGAAATGGAAAATGCGAGAATCCGGTTTACCTAGTATCGGCTTAAGAAAGACCTGGAAATGTAGCCTCATTTTTTTTTCAAACTCTGAGATACGGAATCCTTGAGAAAACAATTTTACTGAAAAAATATTGGTTACTTGTTTTTTTCATTCTATTTTCTTCCAATTCAATAAAATATGAAGAGAGTTGGATTGAAATCAAATCATTCTGTCCTTCAAGAATATTCGAGTAATGTAAAAAATATGGAATAACAGAAGTTGAAGTGTCATTGCACATCAAAAATACAGACAGAACAATTTTCACAAGGATAATATGTTGATTCCCTTTTACAGTTATTTCGTGCGTACAATCTACGTGCTTCGTGATCTATCTCTGGCATTTTGATTGATGTTATTACGCGTTTGGTATCGTGTCACTATTCAGAGACCAGGGGGACGGCTTCGCGTGTCTCTACCAAATGTTCAGGTGATGTATAGTTATTCATAGAAAACAAAATGGCAAAAATTTTGAATTCTTTATTCTAATATTCCATTTGAAATTTCTTGAGTGTTAATGAAGTAAAGATAGCGATTGTTCTCTCGTGAAATGTGTTGGAAAAAGATCCTTTGTATTTTATCCGAAGAAAATAAAGATTAAAAGTCAAAATGGAAAATAATGTTAAATTCATTGAAACTGGAAATTCATATTCTCGAAATATCTCGGAAACCGTTGGGTTTACGAAAATTCATCAAGAGACTTTTTTTGTAGAGAATCGAATTCCCCAAAAAAAAGGTCCCTTGACATTTTCTCCTAAACCCTCGTGCTCCAAAGATATTCGCGAAATAAGCTCCCGAAATCATCTCTTCTCCTCATTTCCCAAGTTATCGCGAAAAAAATCACTTGAATTTGTAAATTCCATGGAGAATATCAATTAAAAAATTATGAACACATGAAATACACATTTTTATTGCAGTATGTAAATTTTTAATGCTCAGTGTCATAAATATTCATGCATCAAATAAAAAAGCAACGCAATGTTTTTTTTCTTAGCGAAAAATTGTTGAGCTGACAGTTCAAACTTTATCAACAATGCAACCATTTAGCAGGCATTCACCTGCACGCACTTTGTTTGTGTTGTATCCGTGTTTGTTACAATGGGGTAATTCTAATCGATTCGAGTATTCGAGCCGCACGAGGTCGAGGGCTGTGGATAATAAACGCGTGTGATTTTCTTACGCTCCAACAAACATCAGTGACCCACAATTGTTCATTTAACCACTAAGAGGATTCCTAGTCTCTCGTGTTTATTATGTTATTCAATTGTTAATACGTGTTTTAAATCGCTTCTTTATGAATTTGCTTGGGTGACGAGTCAAGCACGTGTGCACTTTGTTTCCACCGGGCTCTTCGTTCTTTCAACCGTGTGCGGACGTAAAATAAAAAAAAGAAACTAAAAGAAGAAAAAAAATAACAAAGGGTAGAATGAGCTGGGGCCGATTGCCCTCTCTCGGGAGTACTGTCAACAATTTTGTCTTTGTCAAAAAAAATGTCCTTTTTTTAAATTACCATAGAGGTAAAAAAAATCGGTAAAACTTTTTTCAATTTTCTTTGGCGAAAAATTAACAATTCAAATTAAGTTTCTCCTGCTTTGATTTTAAAATTAATTCAAAAAAATTAACTTTTTCATACTTTAATCATCAAAAGCCTTGAATAAATAATTCAACGGAATTATTCAACAAATTCATCGACATAACGTATTCGATGATCATAATTTCACCCCAAAAATATCAGGCAACTCAGGCGTAAAATTCAATTATTAATTTTGTAATAAAAAAGTTTTTTGCACAAAGGGGATAACAACATTGGTGATACTAACCTAACCTTTCTATACCCTGTTTTCTCCCAATTAACTTGAAGTACCGAAGCGAATAATTACATCGAACCGAGTGGGTTAATCGAGCCATACACTTCACCCTTCAATTCCACCGAAAAATTTTGCATCCCCACCCTTCCGCCTTCCGTTCGAAAGCTCTCTGCTTCTCTGTGAAGCTCTCATCGACGTCGATTCACTCGTGGATGTGACAGCTCGGATGTACAGCGTAACGAAGCGATGGTTTCAAATAAAGAAAGAAGACGAACGAGCGAAAAAAAATATTTGAAAAATATAGGACAAGAGTAGGAAACTCGGTTACCAGGTTACCGTGGCTCCGTACTGAAATATATACATTTCGCGGTCACCGATCGAACGTGACATTTAATTGTGAATTTTTTTCCTTGATTTTATCCACAAATTATTGACAGGATGAGTTTAATTTTTGTCAACACCATAAACGAGTTAAAACTTGTTGTAAAAAATTGAAAAAAAACGGGGAAAATTTTCGAAAAAGGGGTAGAAAAATACGGTGAAGAGAAGTGAGCTTAATTGAGCTGTAGAATAATAATAATGAATCGAAAAAAAGAGAGGATTATCGGGGATGTTACACTCCCTCAAAATGATTATGATGCGAGTGTACTTTGCACATTACCCGTCTCATTCCATCGCTGGCAGAGACACGTAAAGAAAAAAATAATAATACCAGAGAAGGAGAAACAGAGAGAGAGAGAGGAGGATAAACATTGCCAGGTTGGAAAGCACGCGATTGCGGGACTGCAGAAAAATTGTGTCGAGGGCGCGACTCCACTTCTTCCAATATTTTTATTATATTTTTTATTTTTCAAAGAGTTCTGTTACTTCAACCACAATAGTCGCTCGCTCCTTTTCACTAAAATCGTACGGAGAAAGAAACACGGAGGAATCTCTCGTCATGCACGTACTCGTTATTTTCACATAACACGGATGAGTTTTGCCCCTGGGAGCGAAAAAAAACAACTTTATGGTCCCACTGTTCGATCGATTGTGAACATAAAAATAGCAAAAATGGTTAAAAACAGAGTTGAAACAAATTGTCGAGTGTTGGCAAGTGGTGATATTTTGCCTATTTTTTGCTCGATAATTCGGGAGTTTATCGGTGTGATGAAAGAACGAGAGGACATGAATCATTCACTCCTTTGCTTTCAACGTTGGATTTTTTAAATTATTATTAGAGAAAGATTTTTCATGTTCATAATTAAGTATTAATAATTCACTGGATAAACTCACGTCTTTCATGTTTTTGTATCCGTGATTTCACGTCTTTGGTTTTTCATTAATGTAATCACGACCCGCTGTGAGCAGGAGTACGCGCGATTGAGGCGCATCGCCTCACCAGGCCGGCGAGTTCTTCACGACTGACACTGTTAAAACGTAACACTGACTGACTGGATGAGTGTTTAACCCAGGGGTTCGTACGTACGCTTGGGCTCAACACATCGAAGGGCACAGGGGGTGACTTTCCAGCTCTGCGAGGGGTGGTGGCTCAACTTCGAGTGACATCCTGCGGTTGATTGTGAAAGTTCGTGGTTTGGTTGGCGAGTTTGCAGTTTCGCTGCGTGCTTTATGGAGGACGCGACATCTAGCGGTGGCTTCGTCCCATCTTTCAATGCAGGAGAGCTTTCCCCGTGGGAATCCAAGAGAAAAAGCTCCGCCAATCACGTGGGAGGATTGGAACAAGTCGAACTTATCGTACTAACGAATTTAAAGTGTCTTAAGTTGAGAATTTGATGCTTTTAGAAGTTTATATATTGCTGGATTATTTTCCAATTGATAAATTATTCATTTGGCATTCGGAGAGAGAGCGAGAACAAATTCTTGGGATTCCCATGTTATGTTAGATTAATTGTGTGAAAATGAAGAGACCATTCGAAAGAACTCTGAATTTTGCTAATGATAGATTAGATTATTCATTTAACAATTATTATTTCTTTATGAAAATCTGAATGCCTTCGGTTGTGGTGAACTGGGGATGAACGTTCACGGCAATTGGTAGATAAGGAAGGGATCTACAGTCGCACCGGCGGAAGAGTAACCTTCGGAGATATTCGAATTGTACATGAATGTGAATTTGATATTCGAGTCTTCTTATTACAATCAATTGATTGTTAATTGGTTGAAAGACAAGCGCATGTTCTCAATGGTTTAACCAGGATGGACGATATTAGACAGTATTTGTCGTTTCTTCACTTTTTTCTACGAATTCAAATAATAATGTCATCTAAATAAATTCATCTTAGAGGCAACTATAAAATTTTCAGACAGATCCATTTTATTGATCATCAGTTTTTTGCGAATATCTCGAGAATTAATGGAGATACGCCGTTTTCGCCCAAAACCTTTTTTGTAGAGAATTTCAAGACCTACAATAAAGGATTAGAGCAAAATGGGCGTATCTCCATTAATTCCCGAGATATTCGCAAAAAACTGAAGATGGAATAAAACCGATCTGAAAATTTCCGTCGTTTTTCGAGAAATTTGCGAAAGAATTCACAAATTTTTTACATATTTCATCAGTTGACTACTGACCTTTCCACTCATAAACTTCACATTAATTCTATCTGAGCAGTTTACATTAAAAAAAATCTTTTCATCTCAATATAATGAAGATCTCTAACTGCCACCTCAAGCCTTAACGTTTCCGGAAGTTTTTAAAGTTAAAAAGGCACCTAAGAAACACCTAACGTTAATGAAAAACTTGTGTGTACAAATGAATCAACAAAATGATCAAGATAATTCGCAAGAACTTCACTATAACGTAGATCGAGTGTGGAATCAACAGGTTTGCGTGTCGGAAATCTTCAAGGGCGAGGAGAGCCGCGAGAAGAAGTCCACTCATCAACAATAAAAGGTTAAGTGCAGAATTTTATGGAATTCCGAAGGGAAGAATCGCGTTCGGTAATTTTCTTTAGAACTTCACAAAATTGCAGGACTTCAGAAGTTGACGGGTAAAATATGATAAATCGATTGTTAGTGGTGCAATAGAAAACGAAAAATAATTTATTACCATTAGTCACGTGATGCACATGAGAAGGCGGGGATTTTAAAATAATTTGAAATTAAAATTAAATGCAGTTATTTTCGTTATTTCTTTTTTTAAATCAATTCTCATTCACTTTACGATTTTATTGATAATGAAATAACATAATCGCTTGATATTCATTTAGAAATAAGTACAAAATAATAATTCTCTTTAACTTCGTAATTTAGTACGATTTTTTTAAGCCTTTGAGAGTTTATTGCGTTTGAGGCCAAATATTCATTTTTAGAGATTCCAGTATCACAGAATTCGTTCCGAGTGCTTCTGAACACTCGACAGAACAAGAGAGAGGAAGAGAGAGAAAAAAAATAGAAACAGTTACAAAAGAGAAGACAAATAATACATAAAAAAATCATTGAATTTCATATTTTTTTCGTGGATTTTTTTCGTTTCTTTTTTAAATTAAAATTAAAAATAAACTCGCTGCTCAATGATTATTTACAAAAATTTAAATGTCACGTACACCTTCACTGGTCCACTTGATTAATTTAATCATTTTTTTAAAACTAAATTCTAGTCTGTATACACATGTAAAAACCGGATATGCTGAATTCTACTTAGCCTAGATTTAAAAAAAATGATTTTACTCATTTTTTGTAATTTTTATCTCGTTTCAAATTGAAGAAATTTTATTCTTTCTAAAAATCATTATCATAGTTCTAGAAAATTGTCATGTCAGATTTTTATAGATTTTCTCATTTAATTCAATCAAATTGAGACAGATTCATCACAAAGAAAATCAGAGAAAAGATGAATGGAGTTTCATGAATTAAATCGTGAAATTCATTTTTGGGAAGAGTCTCGGAATTTGAGAAAACCCACGAAAATTTTCCTAGAAACCGTTTTTTTCTACAAAAATTGTTCCTATACAATTTTTTGTATCTTTATTAGTCTCCAAGATATTTCAAGAACATTGGGGGAAGATGGGGCAAAGTGGAAACCTTAACGAAATTTTTCAGGATGAGATTTGAATAATTAAATTTTTGAAAGGTGAGAAAAAATAATTGACTCAAATTATGTTGAAATAGAAAATTGAAGAAATTCATTAAGAAAATTAAATTTTTTAATGAATTGTTTCTCAAAAATTGAATTTTTTATGATTTTCAAAGAATTATTCTTTCATTTTTTTTTGTCGCAAAAAATCTATTTTAAAAAAAGCAACTTTTTTTTCTCAAGAAAAAGCAATTTTTTTTTCAAAAAATATTATTTTTCTAAAAATTTGATTCTCCAATTTTTTTTTCTACGAAAATACTCATTTCTACCATTTCTCTTCTCACAATTCGTATTTTCAAATTTTCTACCATGAAAATACATAATTTTTACTAAATTCCTGAAAAACTCTCATCCTTCTGAAGTTTTTTTTTAAAATTCAATACTTCAAAATTTACCATTTTCGAAAGATAAAAAAATCAATCTTCTCAAACGTTATAAAAATGAGGTTTCTTCACCTTCGAAAAAAAATTCACAATGTTTTCCATGTGTTCATTTTCCTCAAGTGTCCATATTACCCCGTCTCCCCCTAACTCCAAATTAAAATTTCGCATTTCACTTTAAAAAAAGACCCATCTCATTAAATAACTCCACTTTCTTAAAAATTCCATTAATCTAATGATATTCCTTAATTTCTTCGACTCCAGCAATTAAAAATTTATCTCTACCTTTTACCATTAAATTTACCCTTAGGACTTTCGGCAGTGGAATCATTGAGGTCACGTCTAGGTCTAAGTATAAAATTAAGATTGTGAGCAGTATTAACAGCATAATAAACATTAGCAGAATTTGGTAATACCATTTCTCTATCGGGCAATACCTGTGCAAGTGTATACTGATCTGGGCTCCCCTCGATATCAAGTTTTAACATAGCATTCCTAATGACTTGCGGTGTACGTTCATTATTCGACAGCATTATTGATTTATACAATACAACACCATCAGTCTCAACAGTGTCACTCTCCATTGTAACTTTGATAATATAGAAATCCGGTGAATTTTTGTGCGAGTGACTTGGACTCGATAGACCACCCAAATTCGGTGCACTAGTACCATTTGAATTAATTGATGCTGGTGGCAATAATTTCGCATTATTATTAACAACACCACTGCCGCCACCAGAGCCCAATGAAACATCCAATGAAGGTAATGAAGAGCTCGATGATGAACTTGACATTTGCGATGGCGATGTACGTCTGTCTAGTGAATTGTGGGGTGAACTTGGTAATGAATCTAAGTCACAGTAAAATTGTGAACTACTTGAACTCGATGTTGAAGCTAGTGAATCATTTTTACGGTGGCCTTGGCCGTTCTGCTTCTTTTTACGATTGAGTGTGTTTCCTGGTGGTGGTGGTTCAATTTGACAGCTCAATTTGTATGCTTCTCTGTCGTCTAACACAATTATTGAGTGAAACCAACGATCGAATAGTGGATCTGGCGTGAAATTGTAGGCATTGGCAGCACCTTGGAGTAAGCGAATTCTCGCTAATACTTCGAATTCTTTCCTGCGCTTGTCGAAGTTTATTAGACCCTCGGCAATTGTGTCGGGTATTGCTGTGTCGATCATCGTCAAGTCGGTTAGGAATGTACCGAGATATGGAATCGTGCCATAACTGATATTCTGGAGGGAAGAACAATTTTATTAATTGAAAAGAAACGATTGGAATGACAAAATCGCTTGCAGTTCATTTTTAAGATATCTCGGGAACGATGACGTTACCGAGATTACAAGAAACCTTTTTTCTAGCGAATTAAATTTTTTTCCTTCATTTAAAAAATATTCACAAAAGAATCTGCAAGAAATTGTTCAAATTATCATTAAAAAAAAACATTTCAACTTACTCCTGAATGAGTATTTTGTTTCTGAAATAATTTCTGCAGGTGTCTATCACTTCTCCCAGCTGTATCAGCAAATTTAGCTGTTCCCTCCTTAATCAGAAGCTCCCTCTGCGTCCACGCATTATTTTCCTCCGAGAATATCCGCTCCAACTCCATAAAAAGTTCGTGCTTCTCCCTTGGCATACACTGCCAACATTTTTCGAGTCTATAAACTGGATTACTCTGCAATCCAGATACAATTGCCTTCAGACTACTGAAATTCTTAAGTATCCGCAATTCTTGGGCAATATCAATCCATGTTTCGAGTATTCTTGCACGCTCCTGTGACTTTGTCGTTGGATCAAGGAGAATCGTTGATATTACACGGAGGGATACAGCATTGAATTGATTGACAGTTGCCAATACAGTTGCTGCATCGTGACTACGTGATCTGTCGCGTCGCGACCAAACTGCACCCAAGCACTGATGTGCAACTAGTTTTTTGAAGACATCAGCGTCCATGCGTGTCAGCTGTTCAGCAAAGTGGCGATGGGGAACTTCGGGGAATTTGTACGTTGTCCAGTGATCATTGAGAGGATCAGAGACACCGTGGAGGGCCAGTCTGCCATTGTCATAGATGCAGTGATCTAGAAAACGTTAAAGAATTTCATTTATTTTCTCGTAACTTCTTCTGCAAGTACACTGTTAAAAAATTTTGTCTGAATTTTCCGTGTTTAATACTGGAAATTTTATACAAGTCAAAAATCAATGAAACTTGTAAATTTTAGTTGAACTATTCTATGAAAAGTCTGTTAAATCACGGAAAATATAGAGAAAAATGAGAAATTTCGATTCATTTTGGTTCTCAATATTCATGTTCAATTGAATTTTAATGGAAGTTGTAAATTTCAGTTCGATTCTGAGAATTCTGTTAATCAGGAAAAATTCTGGGAAAAATAGCCAAATTTTATCTATTTTGGTTCTCAATATTCATGTTCATTTGAAAATTGAAGTGATGAAATTTCGACTTTTATTTATACTTGAGACTCATGAATTTCCTTGAATTTAATCTAAAACTTGAATCTTCATAACCATCTTCCCATCGAAACAAATTAAACGTCACGCTTATGAAAAAACTTAGTTTACCAGTTCCCTTTTCAATTCCCCTTTGTGGCCTTTTTTTAAAATATCTCCGAAGATAATTGAGATATCGTAATTTCGGTAAAAACATTTTTTGTAGCTCTAATTCTCCTCCACGAAAAGGTTCTCACGAATTTCTTCCCATCCCTCATAGTTTCCGAAATATTCCCGAAAAAGTCCCAAAACCGTTAAAAAAAAACTACTTTGCTTGACACAAATAAAGCAAAGTATTTTCTAGGTCAAGAATGAAATTCCACTATTTTTACAGACGTTAAACAATTTGAACAAACCCACAGAGGTTGGAATGATTCACTTCTCCGTAATGTTATTCAATAAGTGTTAATTTATGATAAGAGAACATTAGACATCCTGTTTAAAATAAAATAAATAAAGAAGCTCATGTGTACATGTTGGATTATCGTGTAATTGAGAAGAAGAGATAAGAATTGATTTATACCAATTTGATCTTCACACTGAAATCTGTGAAGACGATGCCTTGCTTTGAGCTCAAGCTCAGAGCCTGGTAATCGCCGATGTGTGAAGTCCAAAAGTCTAGCAAGTAATGGATGATTCGGCGGTGATTTCCAGTCACCTGGATACGCGTCCAGCCATACGTGTAGCGCTTGTATGAGGGTTTTACGGTGTTGTTCACCAGTTTGTGCTGTTGCATTATCATCGAGTGCATCGTATCTAGTTAATAATAATTCAAGGACCTCACGTGGTGTTGTGAATGCGCGATAAGTTGCCAGAAAAACATTGATGTACGTTGATTCTAATTCACCGTCGTCGTTAGCAAGACTTTCTACTAATTTTTGTACTGTTCCGGCTTTCAAAAAACGTACACGTACTGTTTCCCACTCTAGATGTGATATTTCGTCGTCAGAGTCCTGTAAAATAATTTTTTTAGTTATTTTTTGAGAAGAGATTCATGATCATTCAACGATTTTCTGAACGATGAAGCCGTACACGAAAAGTGATTTCACGAAATAAATTTAAAAATTAATACGGCCGTTAAAATCAATTTCGACAATTTTTAGAGAAGTTGGAATTTTTTTTATTCTGCTGCAGTTATCTTTGAATCGAGTGTTTTCTTATGGTTGAAAACGTTGGCAAAAATTATTTGTAACGCTTGAATAATTTCGTTATTTCTGCCAGACTTAAGGTATTTCATCCCCATTACTGCAATTTTCAGTAACTGATGATTCATATCCCTAAAAATTATGGAAAAATCCATGAAAATGTAAAAAAATATCTTGGAGATAGCATCGAAAAAATTAAAGGATTAACTGTTGAATTTATATTCCTCGACAGTTTTACGGTCAATTGCAATTTTTTCCTTGTATTGTACAACTGAAATATTGTTCTTCCCACCGATAATTTTCAATTTACACGTCAACAGAACAGTTTCCTCGTAAATTCAATGTTTTTTTTATAAATCCAAGAAATATTTATCTACAAGAAACCTTCTAGGTAATAATTCAACATTGTGATTCGTTTTAAGGTTCTTTGATCTTACCGAAGCGGATAAACTCCTTGTTGGCCTATGATATCTGACTTTCTTCAGGTACACTGTGTAAATAACTCCGTCACACCTTTCCTCGCCCCATAAACGCCACGTGGGCTGCAATAATAATGAAAAAAGATGAGAAAAAATAAAATAGCAAACTTTAGTATCTCATTCTCAATTTATTTGAAAATTACCCCTGGGATTTCGGGAGAGGAAAATCTAGTCTCGCCTCGGGTCACTGAGATTCTGATTTATTGGGGTAATTTTCGAGTGAAGTAGGGTCGAAGTCCCTAACTTTCTTACAGTATTATCCTGTGAGTAGCTCGACTATCGTGCAATCGATTTGAGAGACTCAGGCGTAATTATTATTCACTTAACCATCTTGGTGATTAATTCAAAAATTCAATTATGTTTAAGATTTTGTTGGAGAACGTGCAGAAAGCCCCCAAGCCATGCAATCCTCAATCTATAAATTTCGTTGAATAAAAACAAGCAATTCAGCATTTACTGCGTTTTTTTCTTCTCTCGTGAAAGTAAAAACGAAGAATTAAATGATTGTTTTAATTATCAAATGACTTCTGAAGGTGAAGAAGTCTTTCAAAATAATAAAAATAAGTGGGAAAGGCTGATTGAATAGTTACGACAGAATCCGGCGATTAAATACAACCGGAAATGTACTACACAAGAGTTACTCTGTAGCTACTAAATAATTCCTACGAATTCCAGAATTACTCCTGAAAATAGACAACCAAAACTGAGAGTTCACTAGCCCCGTTAAATTTTTCATAAATAACTGAAATAGGTGAATCGATTTTGGCGCAGGGTAATGCCCCCATTCTTTTTGCCCCATTTTTTCTCGCTCCTTTTTCCCTTCCTTCGTCTCTTCAAACCAACGCTCTATCGATCGTTGTCCATTGACATCTGAAGGGCCCCACATACACAATTCTTCAACACCGTGTGAAGAGCATGGAAAAAATTATAATGAGAAAGGCCACGGAAGGACAAATGTCGTGGATATTATTATGTGAAGTCTTGGATATTTACGAAGGAGTCAAAGCGAAGGAAAAATAAAATAACCAAGGACGAAAGCGTCTTGAACCGTGGACGGTGAACAAAGGCCACTTTTACGTACAATAATACTTTGATGATTCCCCCGTTTGGTTTTTGTGTGTGTATATTGTACACGGCAAGTAAAGCCCTCGTGTTTCCGGTCAGGTAACGCGTAATTACACTCCCAGTTTGGCCCCACCTGAATTTCTTAAATATGTGTGTATTATTTTTTTACAAGATTTTCACACGAAGATGTCAAAATTTGGTGAATTCGTGAGGCCTTGAGGAGTTTCCCTAGTGATTGTTGGCGGGGGGGGGG
>JABSMS010072211.1:0-18858 GCA_018902275.1 Aleiodes sp. PSUC_FEM 10030003
GAATCAAATTATGCTTACAAATCGATTTAAATATTCGAACTTTAGGATAACTAAGTGAATTATGTTTCTGATTCATAGTATACCGTTTTCTCCATTGTTTGACAACAATATTTTAAGTTTTTCTTCGGTTTTTACTCCTTACTAGAGATCTCCTGAAATTTTATAACAGCTGTTACGAGGATAAGTTTACCAGCACCATTCATCAACGATTTTAATCAAGGAGGAGGGAGAGTAGAGTTCGTAAATTTTTTCGTTGACTTTTTTCAAATTTTTTAATGAATGTTCATCTCAAAATTATTGTGGCAAAATTCCATGAAGACTAACGGAACTATAGAGGTTTAAGCGATCGTTCTCTCCATCCTACGCGTGCTTGTACAAATCTTCAAAGCATTTTTCCCACGCTTCAAGTCTTCAAGGGATTTAAGTTAGTGAAAACCAATGGGGAACTATTGGGTAAAAATGCATAGATCATTGGTGAATTTCACATAATACAAATATTCTAATGTGAAATTCGAGAAAACGTTTATGATGGAAACCTCACTCGAGTTTGAGATTTCGCGAGTTTAGTTTAAATCTCACTCCAATGAAATGAGGCTCATGGAAAACACTGAAATCTTCGACTGGCATACTTCTATGTGGCGGAAAAAAGATTCTGAGGCTTGTTGCACGCTCATTAGGTATCATACTTCCGGTGTTACGATGCTTCAGGGTTATACTTATCGAGATGTATCGAGATGTAGATCAGTGGCTCATACTCTATGTTAGGTATTTTTTAGAATACAAAAAATGTAGTTGCCAAAATGGAAATAAATAACATACGGAAAAACGGATCCAGTAATAGATGTTTAATTATAGCACCTAAGATGTTCCTGCTATTAGATATGTTCGTTTAAACCCGAAGTGAGTCAAACAAATTGAGTTGAGCCGACGGAACAATCTGGAACGATGCGGCAAACTCGAAAATTAGTATTGCACATTCACTTTTTGGTTATGACCATATAAATTGTAAAATGTCAAATGGCTCATAAACACTACATCAATTGAAGTTGAAGAATCATAAACCAAATTCAATTCTGAAGAGGTTTTTCTTTGCATTCACGGAGTATTCTCCCCACTTGAACTTCATATTAACGTTTTGGAAAGGTTATACGAAAAACTAATTTTGGCATCTAGAGAGAAAAGAACGTTGGTTTTCTCTCTCGAGATGTAAAAAATATCGTGTACACCGCAAAAGAAAAAAAGTCAACTTCGACAAAAAATTGGCACCCAAATTGCAGTTAACTTCTTTCCTCTCTAGGTGCGAATAGCAATTCGCTACAGTAAACTACATTCAATGAAGTTATCTAATCAAAAGTGTGATTGTCCCTTTACGATCATGTAGAACGATTTCCTGAGATTCGACTGTCAATTCATAGTTGTAATTTGGTTTATGTATAAACTATAAAGGTGTGACATACCCTGAATACTCCTACAAATGCAAATGTATTGGAAGAACATAATTTCACGAATCTCAAGTTATCACTGATACTTATTATTATACACATTAAGTCTAGAATTATCGATCAATTTTTTTTTGTTTGGAAAGAACGTCCATAAAACTTCGAAGAAAAACTTTGGGTACGGAATTCGTGAGAGAATCACATTCAAAATTTGAATGACAAGTTAACTATGAGTTGAGACATTCACAGGTTCAAATCTCTTTTCCGGTCCTTCCTTTTACTGAAACATTTTCATTCAGTTTCAATTGCAGACTTAATAACACCGTTAATGCAAAACTCTTTAATTGCAAGTTAATTTGATTCAGTATGATATTCAGAGAAGTTACGAAATTTCAACAAAGATTAGAAAATACAAAAAAAATTTAACATAGAGAAGGAATCTTTCATATAGAATGAAAATTCTTCGATTAGAATTTTTGTTGAAAAACATTTGTAGAGAGATTTAAACCCACGAAACACCATTTCGGAAATGTGTGCACTATACCTTATCAACCGAGACAATATTTGAAAGTTTTCTACTTTTGAATTTCTCTTCAGAGTACGCCAACAACAATCGCAGTGATTATCTTTTTTTTCAGCAAAATGATTCCACTACTCTTCGATTTGGAAAATGTAGTTACAAATTCATTGAGTGATTTTTAAAAAGAAACCGTAGTTTTTCAGCGATTGCATATGTTCATTGATCGTTCAAACTCCCGCGATATCACATAATTATTTAATGCAAATAAGAAGGTTATCGATTACTACATTGAATGTAGATATATAACTATCGATGATAGACAATTTCCGTGATAATTGTCTGAGAATTTCCAGTGTTCACTTCGCTCGATACTTGTACTTATGCTTTGCACGATATTTGTTTAGAAATGAATTTTACTACAATCAACTACATTGAATGTAGTTACAAAATTAAAGGTTCGATCAATGCCATCAGGTCATTCGGTGGCAATTCGAAGGTCACTCAATCAATTGTGGGCTGGAATTTTTTTTTATTTATCAACAACAAAAAAAATGGATGCACTACATAAATATACATATCCAAATATACAGACAGCAAGTGAAATTCAACCATTCTGGACATTCGGGGTTCCAGGTTCACACAGCTGTTTGGCGTTGTCACTCCAAGCGTTGTACATTCCTGAAAGGCACGTTCTTGTAATATGTATATTCATACAACTGCTGATGACCGTACAGGTATTTTTTCTATAATTCAATCAATTCTTCATTTTTTCTAAATTTTTCGATGACAATTGTATTGAATCTTCAATTTCCGCATTCTGAGGGAGAGAGTTTCTTATTACACGATAATGGTGCCAATGAGAATCGTTTTTTGATATTTGCTACCGAGGCAAATCTCAAACTTTGAGCTACATGTGAACAATGGTTTTACGATCGAGCTTTCCGGACGGTTCCGGGAATTTTCAAGCAAGTATACACGGTTCATGGATTAACGCATAATAAGATTTTGCCGCTAGTATATATGTTAGTTCCCAATGGAACACAACGTTTGTATGCTACTTTTTTGGAGTGGATTCGAGACAACACTAAACGTGCACATCCACGACAAGTGGTTCTTGATTCTGAGGTGGGTTTTATAAATGCTGTTGAGAAATTTCATCCTGATGCAGTTATTAATGGCTGCTTCTTTCATTTTCGCCAGTGTATTTGGTGGGCAATGCAGAATTGTGGACTACAGTCATGGTATATTGGTCGTTTGTGAGCAATTCATTTGCCAGAGTGAGTTCCCTGGATATCCGGTAGAATTTCATCCCCAAATTCTCTATCCTTTCTGGCATCCGAAATGGCCACGTTCGGCCCTTTAGTTCGATCCTCCTTATGCCACCGTAAAACCAAAAAAACAGACTAACCTCACCCCATCCCTTCCTCTCAGGTAGCTCGATACCGCTTCGATAGGGCGACAGGTAATTTTTGATACTGCTGGTACTACCGAACCAGACCAACGGTAACGGAAGGGTGAAACGATATACCCGGGAGGACTGGATAAGAAGAGAAGCATAAGGGAAGATCCAGTAGAACAGGGTTGCGGCTGGTGCTAGGCTAGACTCAGGATTTGGTAGAGGCCGGGTCGTGAGTATAGGTCACTCCCAGAAGTCGCGATAAAGTCGATAATTTTGCTGAAAGATCAATAACTAATACAACGTTATCCTAGGGATGATTGGGAAAAGGAACTTTCGGTGAGGTTCATTCAAATGAAAGAAACGGGGTTTATCCTTACGTGTTCCGCTATTGCAAAAAAATCTCCATAGAAATACATAACATCAAATATTCTCATTTTTCCCTATTAACAGAAGGGTTTAACACGCATAATAATAATGCAACAAAATCCAAAAGTTGTCCTTAAGCAGATCTCAGGCTGGTAGAGTTCGGCACAGTGAGGAGAGAGTAGCCGAGAGAGAGTTGAGAGATCGGAGAATGCTTAGAGGACTACTTTTCCCCGAATGCATCCCGAAATAACGCATTCCCCGTCAGGTAACCGTAATTCGGAGAGAGATTTCGAGTAGAACGGAAAAGGTACATTCCCGGTTTGGAACGTCTTGGTTCGGCGGTCCGAGATAACCTCGATGCGTATGTCGCATCGATCTATCGGGAAGCGGCGATAATTAATATATTGATGTAACCAGTAGCCTACACACTATGAATTGACCTAAGAAGGTTATAATTAACGTAAGAAGGTATTACGGACGTAGTAGTATGGGAATCGGTGCAAAACCATCTTTATTAGGCAGTCCACTTTACCCCAGGTTAGTAGGAAACCGTCTGAGGGAACCAACACGCGAAGATAATCCATTAATTAATTGGCCTGATTTAAATTGGCGGTTCAATTTAGCCTGAATGCTCGTGGAGTACTGATATCCCACGGTAAATTGGTCAGACTACACGGGAATACCGTATGGTAACTCCTAAGTTACCAGGCAGTCCGACTTTTGGTGAGTTAGCCGCGGATCGTCCTTACTAGCGGTCCACGACAACCGCGCTAGGTACCCTGTGTATAGTGAGAGAGATGGCTTGACCCGCGCACCGCCTCTCTCTTTTGGCGCATGAGAGGCGCCGCCATGCCGTGTCGTTTACTCATGCGCCACGTGCTTTGCACGTTTTTAAATAACCTGAATTAATTATTTCAGCAATTACGCCGAAAGAAAAGAAGGCACCCACTTTTTGACGCAGCCATATAGTAATTTCGGACAATTAACCCATGAGTATGTCCCTTAACATCCTCAAATCCCAATAATTTTGAGAGAAAAGACAACTAAACAAACAGACCCTGGGGGAAAATTGTACTCAATTTTGAGTGAATTCTCCCTTTTTAATGCTCTCAGGTAACCGGCCGTATGAGTGCGAGAGAGACAGCGAGTCTCCTTGCTGACGCATAATATCTCTGGAAGATATATCAGGAAATGCGGTACTATATCTCGACAAGTACGCGACCATCACCTCAGGACACACGGGAACGTACCGCACTCGTATACAGCTAAAATAGACTTTGAAAAATTCAATTTAGAAATATGAGCCAACGATTTCACCTAAAGAGATTGTTTTCCGATATCACAATTTGATATTAGATTTATTCTATAATTCATGTGAAAAAAGCAAGAAAAATCATAATTTACAATTTATTAAGAACGGTGGCCCAGATTCTTCTCCAATCTATAAGTTTTTTGGACGTGGTAATTGGAGTGGTGCCTCGCCGATACTACATGAGTAGTATGCGTCTCACACATACGGACCGTAAACGCCAGATGACTTGGTATATAGATGGAGCATATCTGAATTACATTGCTGAACCACTAGATGGCCTTCCCTACATTCTGGCCCTTCTACGTATTAAGTTAAGTTATATACATTCAAATTTCGGCAGCCCCTAAATGACGCCATTTTAGACCGTCGAAATATTTTGAATTTACTAATGTACACGCGCAAAATCATTCATCATTTCACAGTGCCATGTGCGGGTCATGCCCATGAAACAATTTCATTCCGAGTCTTCAGACGACGAATTATTTGTCAATTTGGATCCCAATCGTGTAAGTATTGTTCTTCATTATTATTAATTGTGAAATAAAAAGAAAAGTGCGTTATTTATTCATGGTGGAATCTTTCAATTGTCTTGAAACTGCGAGTGTCAGCATGAAGAATGTGCCATTTAATTATTCATTGCAAGTATCTACTGACAAAAAGAGGAAAAATTTGAGTGGTCACGAGTTAATCAATGGTGAGACAGCATCTATTTTCTTGGTGAGTCTTTAATTATAGCTTCAATACAAGATTGTGGTTTCACATGAAGAAATACTACATTCTCAATCATCCGTCATCAGTTCAATGGTCAATCTAAAAAATTAGGCATCAGAAAATTAGATTGACTTATTAATTTTATAATTTCGAGTAGTTATAAAAAAAAAGAAAAAAATTATTTGAGCTTTCTTGTCTATTAATGGATATCGGATAGGTGTGGGAGCTTATTGTCATACAAAAATTATTTGATTATGTTTAGATGAAGAATATAGATGATCCAACAACCACAAATGGAATCGTAGACAGCAACCGACCTGTGAATCAGCTAGAAGGAGGTCGAAATCCTATGACTAATGTTAGTAACCAACGGGTAATTTATTTAAACAAAGCAAATTCATACATGGTTATGGATTTCATATAGAGTAAAAGCTGAGTCTTTGTGAGGAATTTCTGAAACCAAGGGAGACACCGAATTTCTTGCAAGGCCCGTCCTCGTAGCTTTACTTCTCCCAAATGAAAAAATTTCTCACTAGAAATTGGTTATCTTCCTCTATTCCAGAGGTAATTTACTGAAACTCAGCTCCTCCACAAAACCGTTTTGCCCAGGATTACCCTATAATGAAATTTCTCATCTATTCATGAAATTTTAATTTTTCTTGTATGGAACATCAAAAGATTGAATATAGCTTCTATAATAGAACAATTTAATGAAGGAAAGCTCATCTCCATCCCTTTTATAATATTACAGGAAAATTCTAGCATTCACAATCAGCCTCCCTCTGTCGTAACATCAGCAATCATTTCTTCAGCATGTACTATTGTTAATTCGTCAAATGAGAACTCTGATCCTGTGGCAAGTGGAATGACAGTAGTAAATATATCTCTAGGAAACATCTCGACGAATACACTACCTACTGGACCATTTTCGAATAAACGTCTTGGTTTGATACCAACGGGATCTTTTGCAAGTACTAGCACTCATTCACATCCAAATGGCAATCCCACTACTTATCAAACATCAAGTGGATCGACACAAACGACTTCTTTTGATGCAACGAAAAATACAGGGCTCACTGGATCTACTAGAAATTGTCACACGAATCCACAGTTAACTATACCTTCGGTAGGCAATAAGACTTCCCGCTGCCAATTGGATGTCTTCCTAATAGTAGTACTTCTTCAGTGCCCTTTGGGTCTAACACAACTAGATGTTCAACTAGTACTGGGACATTATCTATGCTACCCCCTGTCAATTCAACTGGATTTTCTGCTAGTTGTGCTGCACTCATACCGTCCTCTGGGTTTGATTTGAATGGAGGTTCGACTGATACTGTTACATCTATATTGCCACCTGGATTCAATTCGAGGGCATGTTCTACTAGCAGTTCTGCACCACCAAATGCGTTTTCTGCAAATGCAAACAATCATTTACCAATTTCTGGACCGCTCTGAGGTCCTTGCATGCATTGAAGCAGTAGTACTCATCTACAGCCAACTGGTAATCTTATGAGTAGCCGTAAATATACATACTCAACGGAACCATCACGAGCTATGAATACCAATCCATTAACAAGTGGACTACCACAATCGAATATGTCTGTTGTTACAACTGTAAACACATTACGCGATGAATGTTCTGGAAATATAAACATCAATCCACTTTCAGCTGGCTCTTCCACAAAGAATGGCTCCTATCGATTGTCGACTGTCTATTCTACAAGTACTAGCACCAGCACATTACCACCTGGAGTTTACGCTAATACAAATACTCATCTACCATCAATTGGATACCACCTGAGTAGCAGTGCTCATCCAGTATCAACTGGATATCAAGCCAGTGGCAGGACTCATCCACAATCAACTGAATACCAATACGGTAGTGGTATTCATCCAGCATCAACTGGATACCAACTGGGTAGTGATATTCATCCACGCTCAGTCGAATACCAATCCCGTGGTAATACTCATCTAGTGTCAACTGGACATCAATTTGATAGCAGTGCTCAGCCACTATCAATTGGATATTATCCTGGTGGTTGTACTCATCGAGCATCAACTGGATACCCAGGTAGTGGCAGTACCCATCCAGAATTAACTGAATACCAAGCTGGCTGTAATACTCATCCAGTATCAACTGAATACCAAGTCGACGATAATACTCCTCCAGTAGTAAGTGATTACCAAACCGGTGGCAGTACTCACTCACTATTGAATGAATATCGACCCGGTGGTAGTGCTCATTCCTTGTCAACAGAATCTGCTATGAATATTAACAGTTATTCATTATCAATGGAAGCCTCCAGAGGTACCACTATTACATACTCAAGTCCAATGGGGCCTTCGCCAAATACAAGTACACACTACCCAGCGACTAAAAATTTCGATCGACCAATGATGCCAAATATCTTGAGTAGTGATCCATACTCATAGGTGATGACGAGGTATGGTTTCAATACCAGCACGTATTTACAACCAACAACTTTCCACCAAGCATTGGCTTTATGTGATGGATTACCCTTTGGTAACCAACCAAGGCTAATGGGACCATCTTCAGATGTTCATTCAGCTCCACCTGCATTAGTTCCACAGTCAAGAGTATCTCACTCGTCTAACAATATCTATGACGAAACAACTAGATTTTCTCAGACGTATCCGCCTCATCACTCTAATTATGTGCACTCAGGCCAAAATTTAAATAGTTTAAATAATCAAAATGAGTATTATAATAATTCGAACGTCTATCCCATGAATCCGAATGGAAATAATTTTAATGGAAGACAAATTCAACAAACTAGAAATTACGGAAATCAGGATTATAGATCGTCACAAGTCTACAATAATATTAATGATGAAAGCTATGGTAATTGAAGAAATGTTGGACGATTTGATTATGGAAATTGGGAGAAGGATTCGAACTTTAATGCGATAAATACAAGGAATAAAAATCAAGATGGACGACCTTTAAGTGGTGGTCGTTTTTCACCAGAAAGGACAATACAGTAAATATTCAATATACGTTACAAATTACCATTTTTTAAAATTATGAGTGAAATTCATTAATGTTTAGAATACGGATAGTTTCTGAGTGTTACGGAAATTGACAATTTTTTAATAATATCAATTAATTTCGGGGTATTGGAAATCACAGTGTTTGAAAGCTCAACGTGAACGCAAGATTCATAATTGTAATTTTCGATTCAATTAATAGAGTGGCAATTCGGAAGTTTCAAAGTTATTGGAATGATAGAGACTCAACAATGAGCTGCTAAGATAATACTATTAGTGGAATATCGAAATTTGCGGTTAACTAAAAATTATGAAGAGTTATCAATAATCATTTGTTAGGGAAAAAACACTTGAGGCATCCTGTAAATGAAGACAAAAGTATGAATTTTTACAGCAGTTAAATGATCAAACCAAATTAGTGAACTACGCTAAGCGTGCTATTAATGTTGCTTCTATCGAAGAAATTCGTTCGAGTTGAGTTACTATTTAATGTCATAAGGAAGTTAATAGAGGTGAAAACATAACAAACAATACATTTTGTATGAAGAGATTCTTAGCCTATGTAGTTTCGGGGACTGAACTACATAAATACGAACTATCGAGAAAAGGCACTACTGGAATTGATAGCTTTTACTTTTTCGATACAGCGGATATTTTCCTTAACATAGAATTTGTTTGATTGTTCAATTCCACATATTCCATTTATTAAACGATTGTTTGAAGCGAATTTACGAAAAAAGCAGTCATATTACTATGCATGCATCACACTCTTTTCGCAGAATTTTCTTATTTGATGAATATTTGTAATTCTTATTTTTGTATTTCTAAGAATTTTCTAAGTTTATATAATTTTTTCATGTCGGTATATTTTTATTACTGATCCACAAATCGCGTAATGCTCATTTTTAAAAGAGTAGTATTATGCGAAGGTTCTGCGCATGAGGAATACATCTTTTGTATTGTCTAATAGTGTTATACTCGATTTCCATAATAAAATGTTTCATCTCCAATCGAATAATCATACACTTCATTCGCCAGAATCGTTATGTTAATGAACTCATTGACTCTCCCAGTTTCACCCCATGAGTATAATGATATTTTTGAACGTTTGAATGTTTATTGATTGAAAAAGAAAGTTTCAAGTCACATTCGTAGTGATTCCCGTGCATTCTAGATTTTTCAGTGACATGAAATATAGTGGATTTTCATAATGACATTGTTTCCTAATTGAGGAACAATTCCCCTGGGCACAGTCAGATTTTCGTCATAGTCCTGTTATTGAGCTGCAACACTTTTCAATTGAAATTGATCTTTATTTATAATCTTACATTATAAGAAATGAATCCTCAAGAAAGTATCTCATTGTAAACCTTATTTTTTGCAATAAAATATTTGTTTCACAATATTTGTGAATATCTTTCAATATCTTTCAAAATATTTGTTGAAAAGATGGATTCTATACATTTGATTCTGTGATGCTTTTCTAATAATTCAAATTCAAATATTTCAAATTTCCTCGCCCATTCTATCCTACGTCCAGTTGACACTTGCCAAGTGCACATTTCTACCTCTAGTGAGCATTGGTTGATTCACTCTGATTCGGAGAATGAGGAGAAACAGTGCTCATAAGTTCACCCCTTGGGTAATTCAATAGTTCGCCATTCCTTTTACCATGGCGTTACTGACTACCATCCGATTACGAATCGAGTTTCTCATCTGCGTTACGAAGTGTACCAGATTCAATCCAGTACGCTGATATTTTCTCTTGTAAAACATTATTATTTCTCCCTAACGTCTTGATTGTTATAGATATAAGAGCTACGCTCATGAGTCTCATATATCATTCTTTCAATAATAAAAAAAAAAGTATATTTTCTTAAAATATTGATACATTTTCGAACAATTCCAATGCTGATCCTCTTCTGGTTCGGTAAAAAAAAATCTAATTTATTTCGTGGTCATAATGAAGAAGGTTAAACTTCACTAAAACATTGGAGTTGTCGAAGCAATGGAGAGGGTTTCTAGTCATTATTGAATTCGTCTGAATAATTGCTAGTTACTCTTCAGATTCTTACACAAATTAATGCTCATATCATATTATCGATCGTGATAGATTAGACGAGAAATGCTCGAAGGTTTACGAGAGATTGCATAACGGTTTTTGAAGAAATTCAGCTCGATAGATGTCAATCTATTCTCTTCCTCGGCGTTTGCGTCACTGTATTAGCTTTTCAGCTATATTATTCAGCAAATTTGCTGTTCAAGCTTATGTTAAGCTTTTCCGTTCATTAATTCCCTCATAATTTAGATTTATTTTCTTTTAATACAAAATAAGTTCATTATTTATAATTCTACTCTCAATTACAGCGTTTCTATCGCTGTGCTAGCTTCTCAGCTATATTATTCAGCACATTAGCTGTTCAAGTTTATCGGTAGCTTTTTAGTTAATAAGCTGGATGTATTTTATTTTTTCTGTGAAATAAATTTCATATTCATAACGAAACTTTGTCTTTATTATTATACACATTAAATAAAATAACAATGGCTGTTCTCGTGGATCGTGAGGTATTTACAAATCCCGAAGCATGATCGATTGATGATCACATTGACAATTTCGCTAGACTTCTGCACAGAGATTTTGGTTTTGCAATGTATGAGAGCTGGGAAGTTCAAATTCCAGATTTCATTGAATCACTAAATCCTGATAAGAAACATGTCCAACTGTTAGCAAGTCACGATGGAGATCATTATTCTAAGAATGGGCATTGGGTCTGTTGTTACTACGATGGATCTCAGATTTATATTTTCGATTCACTGCTTTTGGGGCACTTGCATCATCTCCATGAAGTTATGTTGCAACGTTTATACCCTTCTTATTTTTTTGAAAAGAACCCACCAGTGTTCCCATCTGTACAGCGACAGCGAAATTCTTATGATCGTGGTCTTTTTGCAGCTGCTTATGCTACTTCCTTAGTTTTTTCAGAATGGCCAAGCAATGTTAGGTACGATCCCTCGTTGATGCGAAAACACATGTTATACATATTAGGAAACAATGTTATCGTTCAATTTCCAAAAAGGTGTCAATCTTCAGTAGCTCACTCAAAACCTAATAACCCAAACTTAACGCCACAAAAAATGCCGAAATCGATGACTTATACAATCCAATCGAATGTTCAAAATATTGAAGATGTGCTTGGTGATATGCGCAACTCTGACAGCATGAACTCAGACAATAAAAAAATGGGAATCAATCCCGATTCAATAAATCATAGAACTGATGTGTATGAAGAAAAAGTGGAAGGTCAGCGCAAAGGACGTAGTGTTTCATCCCAGAAAAGGAAATCTGCACCTGCAAATCATGATGAACAACAATTAGAATCAAAACGTCGGAGAAATCGAGAAGAGCTTATTAACATCTATGTAGATGAGAATAAGCAAGTTATTCGTGATGGGGGGAAACTGAACGACAAACACATGCAACAATTTAAAATGATTCTTGCTAAGTATTCCGACTATGATCACCATGACACATTATTTTTGGATAGACCACATCACATTACTCCTGTGCATTATTTACAGAAGAATATTCAAATATTAAATAGCCGCAGTAGAGATCATTGGGTTTTTAGTTATTACGATGGCAGAGATTTATACTCATATGATTCCCTAAATGAAGGGCACTTAGACAATGACTAAAAAGGATTTTTGAAACATTTATATCCATTCCGCGACATTAGTGATGAATTGACTAAATTTCCGCTCGTCCAGGAGCAGCCAAATGATATAGACTGTGGCCTCTTCGCAATTGTCTTTGAAATATCCCTTGCATTTAATAAAAAATCGGAGTACATCAAGAATGACCACTCACAAATACGTCCACACTTATATAGAATTATGGACACAAATCAATTGGAACATTTCCCAACAGCAATGTGTTCGTCGGTAAAGCTAAGTTTTCTATCATTGGATAAACTTCGTGAAAATGAGAGAGAAGCTTCTTATAAACGAGTTCAACGAGATAGGATGAGAACCCACAAGAGATTTCAAGTAAATGCAGCAGTTTACAGCTGTAAAGATTCCAAAATCAAGGATGATATGCTGCATTCTATGAGAAGACAAACGCTAGGAAATGAACCAACTGCGACAAGTGGTCCCCATAAGGTTCTAACTCTCGATTCATCACCTCCTTCTGAGAATCAAACACCAGAAAATTCTCAGTTGCATAAAACTGCGGAAGGTGATGTTTCACAAATTAAGTTTGCGAAGATTGAAAAAAAGGGATACAGTCAGTTGATTCGTATCAAGAAATTGTTTCTACCATCTCAAAAACGTTACTCAATTAAGAAACAGAAAATGAATATTTCGAGAAAAATTATTCACAAGTATACGCAAATGCACGTCATGCAAAATACTATCCTATATATAAAGTTACCGAAGGAAGATTATGTTGAAAAAATTATGAAACTGGTTGAAGGAGTTTCTGAGGCTGATCGCCGATTAGAAGCAGAGAGAATCATCAAATGGTGTTTGATAAAAAGACAAAGGTGCATTTATTCAATGAAGAAATCGCTTCAAGTGTTGAAAATGAATGTCGAACTTTCATTCTCCCAAGCAAATAAGGGTCGCACCGTACACGATAAAATTCTGAGCACTTGCGGCAAGTCCAAGCACACACCTGTAACAGAAGCCTATTTCTATGACACTGCCCATGGATTTAGACCTATCCATAAAGCAATAGCTATAAATAGGAAAGGGCAGGCTGTCAGCATTCTGCCCGTAACCTATAACAAAGAAGGTAGGGAAACATGGACATGCAACGACACCTGCCGAATTGCCGATTAATTTGTATTCAACAATTTGAAAAAGCTTCTAGGGCTCTTACAAAAGAAAACATTGCGGACTCTACCTATCATTTTTAAACAACGAAATTTAAAACATTCCATCGAAAAATTAGGTCACAATCATAATGATTGCTATACAACCGTGCATACATGTGGATCAGATTTCATTCCACTGCAGTTTTTATCACCTCATTTCCCACGAATAAGGTACATGAAGCAATTACTTTATAAACTCAAGAAGTTATATCAGGAGTTAGCTGTTCCAGATAAAGCTTTGAATACTGCACAATTGAACTCACTGTACGAAATTATCCTCGATATGAAGAAAAAGGGGAATGTTGTTTATGGTAAAGAAGACATTATTTGTTTGGACGAAGACAAGATACAGGCTAAGTACTGTTATGTCAGGAAGTTGGGGGTAAAATGGAAATTATTTGAGATTTATATTAATTAGACAATGAGCTCAGAACTTCCTAGACTTTTTGGAAAATTTTGCACGTTCCCCTTTTTGCTCTAGTCTCGCGACTACTAGACGGGATCGGGGAGACGAAAGAAAAACACTAAGATTTTTAACAAATAACTGAATTTATATTTTAAAACCTTTCTTGATTTGACAAAATAGGAATTAATTATTGTCGACTTACGGACTTCCGCAACTAGCAACTTGTTTAAATTGATTGAAAATGTGTCGATATTTCACAAATGAATCCAAACTCGGAAACCATTTCAATTATTCATATAATTCAAATGTTCAATTTTAAATATAATTCAAATTCGGAAACTAATCAATCTACTCGAGATATCACTCGACGGAAACATTTCACACGTGATATATAAAATTCACTTAAAAATTGAACTCAATTAACGAAATCTACTCAATTACTTCATCGAAAATTATTGCAATATATTTTGAATTTAGATTTCTTTGAATTAAGCATTATTTCTTCCTTTTCTTTTTCCTCATTCTCAATCCAATCCCGAAATTCTTAATTAACCTTACTCGGAACAGAACCGACAACCAACTAGCTCAAAAATTTAATATTCCGAGGTCCTTCAGCTTGTTTGGAGGCGTTCCTCTAATTTGTTAAGGGAAAAAATCTAACGCCAATGGCATAACGTCTTGACCTTAGATTTCCCTCACTAGAGATTTTGGGATCAATGTTTCAGGGTCACCCCATCCCTTCCACACGGTTTCTTTCAAGTTTTTATGCGTGGGTGGATTTTTCTCAACCTAATATAACCAATTGTATCGTTGCTTCGGGAAGGTCCGTTATCCCCTCCACAACGTCCATATAGAATCTTCTCGAATTTATGCTATCCTTTTCTATTTTGAGAACATTCTCGGATACTCTTAGAATTTTCTAGAAAAAAGATAAAAAACACCTGCATGTAATAAATTTGAATGTTTATGAGTTTTATCAGAATAACAGGCGATTTTTTAGTTTCCAAAAAAAATATATATATATCTGGAAAACATCTTGATTAATTTTTCTATAAGGAGATGCATTAGATAGACTCTTCAGACCGGATGAGAGAGTCATAAAAAAGAGAGAGACAGCGTGAGTAGGCCCTCGTCCAACTGCATCAACTGTCACTCGAAAAAAAGCCTTATCTGTGATTTTACGACTCCAGTTTCCCTATGAGTCCTTTTCAAGTTGTTTGCTTCTAATTCATATCTTGCCTGTTTTTTTTAGAAAGACTGTTAAGTTGAACCGTTCGGTCTAAACACGCATAAAGAGAAAAAACTTGGGAAAGTCACTCAAAATGCTCCCCCAGAATCGAATTATTTATGCAATATTTCCACTAATTTCTGAATTTTTTTAATAATATTACTAAAAACTGACGGATGTCACACAGGAATAATTCACTAAACTTCTCCAAATCATTTCGAAACCCTTCGTATCATTTATAAAAAAAAGAAGAAAATTATCTGCTAAATAGACGGAGCCTTGTACGAACGAGAACAGCGCCATGATGGATATTTGAGAACCATATTTGTCCTCAAAATTGGACAACGCAAGTCTACCCGTACTCCGACCTTGCTCGAACTCCTTCTCAGGGGGGCCAAACTACATGCGAATGAGTGATAAACAGTTTTAATTCACGGTTCCACGTTAGTGTCGCTACTATTGAAATGTTGCACCTCTATCCTCGCTAGATGGCTCGTGCGTCGGAACACTGTAGTTATTTGTTAACTACTTGAAATAATGTGAGCAAGTGGAAATTGCGCGCAAAAAGATGTTTATTTGGAATTTTCTTATACAACTAAATTAACAGCAATAATTAAAATTTGAATATTCTCTCTCGGAAAGCTTGCTACAGCTGTAGGCGTCAGCTCCTCAATTTTCTTCTCTTTCCTTTTTCCCGCGACTTGGCGCTGAAGTTATTGATGGTTCTGTCGGTAATTCAGAAGTCTGACTCGAAATGGTAATTGCAGTGTCCTAGTTTGCAGGATTACCATCTCGAGCAGCCACAACACGTGTTTAAATGTATACAAACACGTAAGCATAACCTCCTCACACAATTAGTTGTTGAACAAATGATGAAGAGTAATTTATTCACAAGAAAATCAAAATATGGTGAATGTAGAATGAATAATTACCGGAGTAAGTATTATACTGGCTTTCACCCTTTCCTATCTTCAGGAAATTTATTTTTATATTCGACAGGTGGATTTCTTATTGAAAATTAGTATTGTAATTACACAATTGAGAAAACAGCTGAATATTCTCTATTGGTTTCTATTTAAGGATATAATGGTATATAATCATCGGTTCTTTGATTTCTGTATGTTGATAATGCATAAAGTCTTAGAGTTTATTCGAAAACTGTCCTTTTTTTGGACCTTTACAATTTTTGTTAAATTTCAGTATCGCTCTTGCGAAAATTAGAATATGCTGACGGCGTGTCGATCTTCCGGTGAGATGTCCATTGATTTCGGTACAAAAATTGATCATGAAATCATCAATTATATATTTGATTGATGTTTCATGTAATGTCTCTTTATGTTGAGTGCAGAAGATCTAATTATAAGAAACTTTTAGTTTTATTTTTGAGAGCAGGACATCTTTAATTTTCCGAAAAATGCGAACCGATGAGATTTCATTCATCCAATGGAACTTTCTCCAAAACTTCGTCGAACATAGATTTTTTATTCGACGACACTGTTGGACGGAGAAAAAGGATTTAACATGCTTCGCATTCCAAAGAGAGTTTCCTAATTATAATATCGGCTGCACTTGCACTCATTTCTCCCCTTTCAATCTGTATATTGACAGAGTCGCTACTACCGTTTGGGTTGTTGTGTACATGTGTTCCATTTTCTACCTCTTCATCAATGTCCATTGATTGTCAATCATTATTTTTATCATCAAAAAAATCTCCAAGAGTGAAGAGTAACGGACCATTGCAAATGTCTTCGCAATTAGCCCCAACGGATTTCGCATTCGTTATATTGGGAACGAGAATCGTCTTCATATCTCTTTCTAATTGCCAATAACTTGGTAAATTATTTCCTGATTCTAGTGCACGTAGAATAGAGAAGAGGTGATCCAGCGGATCTTGATTCACTAACCTCGGTACGAAATTCGATGGAATAGTTTGATTGTAACAATTCCCAGGGCTTTATGAAACCTTCGATGTTTGTAATCCGAGTTCTGAGCGTCGGTATATCGGCTACTTTTTTAGAATCTTTCAAAACGAATCGCATTCAACGAAGCTCGATAATCGCTTCTCTCTAAAGTTCAGGATGAGTTGAATTTACTGTAATCGGACATCTGAGACCAGTTTTAGATGATTCACGAGAGCCATTGATCGAATCAAAGATATTATTGGAGAAACGCAGACAAATGTGATATTCCTTCATTCTTTGGAAATATCATCGGACCCAGAAGCGTTTCAATAGTACCTGTGATGAAAATCATTAACTTTAGAAGGAGATGGAGAATACTAATTTATTGTGTTAAAATAAATAGCTTCGGCCTTTGTAAAGAACACTCAATCCAATTTTCAAAAATATTTTCCAGAAAATTTTCTCATAAAAATTAACTGAAGTGATAGAAATAAATCCTTTATGCTATATCATATACATCACAGTATTGTGACTCGCGAATTTCTAGTTTTACAAAAATTTTTACTTTTTATTCTTCAAATTTTTTTCAAGGAAATTTCAATTAATTCTTTGGGTTTACTTTCAACACAGACTGTAGCCAGCGACTTGTCGCCGGGTTCTAGTAACCCTAACAGTTGGTTTGATATACATACACACATACAATCATAACCATACACTTTCACCACCATCTTCCGGTCTTTCTACCGGCTTTTTGATTGTTGGACACACGTGGAAATTTTCAGTAACAAGTGTTAATTAATTCACGTAAGTTACTTCCAATAGATTTACAACAACATTCAAGGTAAACAAAATAAAAACTTCTTAACGAAATTACATGAGGTCATTATCATTGTGAACGATCACAATAAGTTATATTATTATTGAAATTCACCAATGTAATTAAAGTGAGGTTATGTTGTAACATGTGTCATAAGTTATCATCGTCATCCACACGGAAATCCACACAAGATTAGAAATTTGCATATCTAAATTCCTTCATAATAATTTTTCCATTAATTATGAACAATTTAATTTCAATTTTCCAATATTTTTTGCTCAAATATATAATATTATACACAATTTTTCCATAGAATAATTATCATGCCAAATTAAGACTCCCCAAAATAATAACAACTTAGGCTAATTTTGAATTTATTGATTGGTAATTTTGGGTATCGGTTTAAATTATAATTTATAATTTTCACAATTATTAATTGCCTACAAGAAGGGTGGGCGGCGTTGGGTATTCAAAATTTTTCTGTCATTATCATTCATTCACGTACATTAGCACTCTTGGTACAACAGTGATACGGTACTTAGGTACTTTGAGCCATTGGTTATCAATAAGAGTTAGTCACCATCATAATAGTGTCAATTGTTGGTTACGAAAGTAACATCAATTGATACTCATACGATTTTTGGGACTTATACACAGCCACGTCCACGTCGTGGTCCTGGAGCATGACAGAGTGCTGTGGTTCGGGTTAGTTTTAATTTGTTAGCATGTTTGATAATTTGCTTCCAACTTGTGCCTCTTCCAAACAGTCTTTAAACTGTTTGGAAAACGCATACATTGGATGCACATAAATTCCTTTAATTTTGCAAATTTCATGTCCATTTAATTTCATTCAATGCCATGTAATTAATTGAA
>JABSMS010072221.1:0-18851 GCA_018902275.1 Aleiodes sp. PSUC_FEM 10030003
TATCATATATTTTTGAAAATAGATTTATTTTTGAAAAATTTGTTTTTGTGATTATTTTACGGAGGAAATTATCATCATTTTCATCGAAAAATTTAAATTGCCACAGAACGAGGACCAATGTCATCAACGCCACGGCCGCTTGCGGGCGTGGCGGCGCTAGTTCTCAACAAAAATTTGGCAGCTCTAGTTTCCATGACACAAGAAATCTAACCACTTTAACCAGCGAGATGGTAAGCTGTCAAGAAACACGCTCTTATCTATGAGCGAGAAAACCTGTGATAAAAAGCGTCTACTATTTTTCTTTAGTCCGGAATCTATATTACCATCTCAGTTGATAAGATATTTTCTTGCTAAAACAGGTTTGATACATGAGTACCCATGTATAAGAATCAATTTTGATTTTCAATTACTTTGGAAACAATCAGATAAAAATTTTGGGAAAAAAGCATAATCAAGATAACATTAGAGAACGTGCTGTTTAAATTCCAAATCAATCTCAATGAAATCACGGGCGTAACGACTCAAATTGATTCAAATTCATGGCAAACCAGTGGAAAATGAGTGATTTTTTGCTCTACAATAATTAAAACTGAAGACATTTCCAGAATTTTCCAAAGAGTTCTCATTAATTAATTCTGGCGCATGTCTTCCATCGAAAATTGCTTCAAATTTTCAATAGAATCATTCAAAGAAGTTCTATCTCAAATGCTCTCACCCATTCCAAAAAAATTTCACTGTACGAAACATTAAATCAAAGTTAAAAGATCTCTAAAATAAAGACAAAGTCTTGATTTTTAGTCACCAGGATCTCTTTATTGAATACATATATATTCTGTTTAACAAAATTAATGTTTTAATCTTCAAAAATGATGGAAAGAAAATACAATCGTCAGCACCTGGCTACGATTTTTCTATTTGTATTATTTCAAACACAACGAGAGTTAAAGTATCGATTGGAATTAATTTTCTTTGGTCATCATTTAGTCGTTCTTTTCTTTCTTTTGCCATTAATTTAAGGACAATTCGTCAACTATTTTCCGAAGGACATAGGTCATCTCCAGTTAATCATCGAACGGTGGTAAACCAAAGAGTTCTGGTTTGAATTCTTCTAAGCTGCCAATTACCATTGTTGCTTTTTTAGTTAATTCTCTTGGTAAACTTGAGTCGGGGACCATTACAACTTGCATGCCAGCACTCACTGCTGCCTGAACACCATTTGGTGCGTCCTCGAACACTAGGCACTGCGAAAAGAACACGATTTCATTGAACAAATCATTTTTCAATCTCTCATTAAAATTAACGATATCAAATTCGTTATCTGTACCTTAGCGGGCTCTGGATTGTCGTCAAATCGTTTGGCAGCAACCAAAAAAATATCTGGCGCTGGTTTCCCTTTCTTAACATCAGGATCCGATCCACCTAAAACTCTATGATGAAATAATTCAAACATCGGCTTCAGATGTGTCGTCTTCAATTCATAACTGATTTCACAGGAGCTTGTGGCCAGTGCTATTGGAATGTTGTGCTTTTTCAGGTGTCGAAGTAACCTCTCGGAACCTAAAATTTTTTGACAAAAACCAATCAAACTTTAGATACTTATAGAATTCAGTAATGCAGGGAGTAAAAAAGTCAAGTCAATTCACTTATGAAATTAACTCTCCTGAAATATCTCGATATCCGGGAGATTCAGGAATTCTTTTTCAAAATCTCTCAATCTCGCTCGGATTTCAGGACGATTCTAAAATTGACTTAGCTTCCTCCCCAATTCAGTTACTGAATTTCTCGACATTAAGCGTTACCAACAAAAATAATTGGTGTCTAGCTTTTTTTTCACAGTGAATAAAGCAGATGCGAAAGTGGAACTCGATATTTTTACGTGCACTACTAAAAAGAATATGTGGTTAGCGAAAAATGCCAATGACTGAAATGATTATTCCCGAAAGCCGTGATGCAATGATCAGCCTTAAAAATCAACTAAACTTAGAATTCAAAATAACGAAAAACACTTAGAAAAATACTTCCTTATTCATTGTCTTTTTTTTTGTGTTAACCTGGCATAATTTTAACTTCGTGGCAGAGATCTCTTTGCAACTGATGATATTTCTTCGAAAATTCCTGTATGCTCATTGGTAATTTAAACCAATCAATAATGAGCTGAAATATAATAACTTCCGGGCATCCAAGCACCGCATGTTGTATATCGCCTTCATACTTGTGTCCATATTCCGATACAATTCTGTTGAACATCAACGTGTACACGCTTTCAGAATCTGCACATGGAAAGCAAAAAAAAACAATCTTTTTATAATTTTTCCCTTTTTGAGATGAATATTTTTAAACACTTGGCATGAATTTGTTGTTGGGCAAAAGTTCCTCATAGATTAAAGTAAGTTGATCGAGGAATTCTTCAGTTGACCGAGATAGATCGTAAATTGTTATTATTTCTCTAGCTGAATCGTTAAAATGAAATCTCATTATTTTTGCCTTTACCTCCCAAGTAAATTCAATATCGCTATTTTAGTTTCTTTATTATTCTCCTGATGCTTTTGTGTACGGGTACTGCGCATCTGTTTACTCATTATTACTGAGTAACTATTCATAGTTTTTTCAATGAAAAAAAGTCGATTGTTAATATTGAAATAAAAAAATGCGATGAGCCAAAGAATAAACGGAAATACATAAGGAAATGAGCACTGTGAACAAGTTTTTGTAAAGAACTGCTTTGCATCTCCAACTTTACTCAATTCTTTTCTTGAAAAAAATGAATTTCAAATGAAAATGGCCCATTTTTTATTGTCACCTCATTACCGAAATTATTGATAAAAAGGAAAACAGAATTAACCACAAAAAGACGACTTGAGAATGAAGTTTCGTCCATCAAGACTGACTTCGATGATGAATTCGATTCACGTCATGATAATGCGCTAATTATCAAACGATCTATGAAAAATGTAATGGTGAAAATTTTCGAAATTTCAATTAAATTTTATGACATTAAACACACGAGATTTCAGAAACTATACCCGGTTCTCCTCTCACATTCTGCCGAAACGTATTTAAAATTATGACATCATAATTTTCCTTCTTACCCAGTAATAAGCCATCCATGTCAAACACGCAATGTGTCACTTTGTTATATTTATTTTCCATCATGAAGTTGATTGAATTATCGTCTCTTCCTTTGAACAAAGTATTAAATTTACATTTTAATTTTAACTTTCAAAGTCTTATAATGAGATTTCATAATTTTCAGTTAAACTTACTTCAAAACAATTTTACTTCTGTTAAGAGCTTGTTAACAATGTGGACTAATTGAATTCGACTGTCACTTTCAAATGTGGATACTGCAGCACGTTTTATTCTTTTCTATCAATGGAAACTTGGACGGTTCCTACTTAACTGTTGGCCTGCCGGATGGAAAATGACCAGGGGTGAGAGGATAATGCGCAAATAGCATCACGCAAGAATAATATTGATTCGCAATTGTTGAGTCTAAAGAAATCTATGCTATCAACTGTGATAACAAAACAGATAAATATTTCTTCATATAAATTTACAAAATTCCGATGAGTCACATAATAATTAAGCGTATTAAATGACGAAAACAAGTTGATCATGCTTCAATTGAATGCATTCTGATTTATCCAGACATTGGAAAACTGAATATGAATTGTTTTCATTTTTATTCAATGTTTGAATGTGAAGGTTAATCATGGATTATTGTGCGAATGTGTTACTTCCAGAAAATTCCATTAATTTTCGAAGAAAAATACCAATTAATTAATTTCATGAGTCATGTAATCGATTGAATCGAGGTAATAATTAACAGTAATCACGAATGACTAATTCAAACAATACCGAAAATTATGTTTCTGGAAACAGCAAACATCTGACAATTTTTTTTTGTTTTTTCCTCAAACAAATAAATCATTTTAACAAATGAAAAATATGCACTTGTAAAAAATTCAGAAAACTTTAAGTGCAAATTTTTAGATACTTTTTTTTAACAATAATTCATTTTTTTTAGAGAAATCCAAGAGATTGTCAGATGTGTGCTAATTTCATTATCATTGAAAATTCGAGTCTCCGAAAATATCTCCGGAACCATTGAGTTTACAAATTTTTTTTGAAGAGACCTTTTTTGTAGACAGTCGAATTTTCTACAATAAAGATCTGAATCCTTCCGAATCTACATGTTTGCGAGATATATTTCGAGATTTATCTCGTTCGACTTGAACACCAAAAATTAATTAAATAAACACTCTGATTACAGATATGGCAAGGGACATTGGAAAGTTTTATAAGATAGCATTTAAATTGTGCCCAATTCTGGCACTCGCCTTCAGTATATTAGTGACAATAACAACACTCTACTTGAATGAGAGTCTCTCAATTCCTTTTATATTCGTATCAGTTCAAGTCTACTTAAACTGGTATTCAATCTGCACAATAAGTAGCAATGCAACAACAATGAGAGACAATTTACCTGACAATACTCGAAATAATTGCGTAACAATACGTATGTCTGCAGATGATAATTTGCGAAAAAAATTTAAATACTGGTACTGCGATAAATGTTGTTGTTACACTTACAAACCAACGCAACACTGTCCAGCATGCAAAAAGTGTTTTCACTTTCGTGATCACCATTGTTTCTTCATTGGTGGTTGCATAATACGGCAAAATATGGGGAATTTTATATTAATTTGTATTTACACGTCGTTAGCATGTTTCTACGCATCAACAGTTATTGGTTCTTATCTCTACGACAGTTTGATTGATACTATTGGGCATAATTCAAGTGTCTTCAATATTATCATTAATTTCTGCTTTCCAGTTGCACTCGCGAGACTCCTGATCACTGGAGAAAATAATTGTTTACTACTTGTTATATTATTCGATATATTATTCTCTGTTTTTATCGTTTGTTTTTTCTATGCGAGCTGGAAATTTTATTGCTGTTTGAGTGGCAAACAGAGATATTATCCTCATGTTGCTAGAAAACAGGATTTACGAGAAATATTTGGTAGTTATGGTATATCAAATATTATATTTCCTTACAATGGACTTTTAGGGTCTAGGGATATTGATGGAAAGTATCAATTGAAAGAAATATGAATTCTGTAAAAATAATAAATTTGAGAGTCAAGTTGCGAAATGTCTTTTTATTGAATGTCTTAGAATCTAGATATTTCGAAGGACATTCTATTATTAGAGTATTCCAGTTTACATTTATCCGCAATCTTGTATATTGTTCAATACAAAATGTGGAAATGTTTTTTTTTCACTTATTGGGCTTAATTATTTTATTGCAATCCTGGTTCCTTTGGCATTTGCACACAATTTTTCACGTCAACACATCAAAGAGAGTTAATTGGAATAAATAGTATTTACAAATCATGAAAAAAAAAAGAAAGAATCAATCATTGCAGACAAAATGACAATCTAATTGAAATTTTCATGATTAAAGATGTTACTCATGAATCATTTAATGTTAATTTTACTTCTATTTGAGTGGATTTATTTTTAATTTAAAGCTCTGTGTGTTGATGAAGACTCTTGAGATCCGGAGGATGTATAAATAATCCCTCCATTACTTGCCACTGAGTGTGACCGTTTTCAGCTGAATAATCACCGACAACTTCAACTTGGCCGGATATCGGCGAGCCGTATGTTCTTCCACTCACTGATAAAAATCTGTAGAAAAAAAGAGTTAATTTTTAAAGATGAATTAACTTTCAGTTAATTTTTTTTAAAAACGCAACTCACGTGTCAGTGTCAATGTGACGGAACATGACTGGCTCACTACGTTCCCAATAATCAGAGGAGCAAACAACAGTCCAATGATCGCCACTATCGCCTTCTCCCTTCTGATCACCGTAAGCTGATACCTCTTGCTTTCCACTCAGTGGTGAACTGACATGATGCGAATGAAGATTCTTCTTCGTTGCCAAGTGCTCGAATCTCACGACTCCTCCGCATTTGAATGGTGTCCTTGATCAATTAAAAAATTAACAAATCAGGAATTCAATGAATTGAGTCTACATTATTTCGAAGATATCTCGGAAACAGTTACGTTTAGGAGAATTTCATGCAAGAATTTTTCCCAATTCAAGAAATCTACAGGAATGTATAAATTGTGAATCTGTTGACGATACCTTCAAAATTGCTAATACACCCACAAGTTGCGTATAAATACAACCAAAACCAACCATGAACTGGGTACATGCACGAAGAGAGAAACAATCAATTGATCAGTCAAAAAAACTCTTGGGACAAGAAAATTGTTTCCGTGATATTTTCGAAATAACATACGCATGAATATTAGATTAATCTAATAACTGAATCGTTGAATATTTACCCTCGAGAGCACTGCTTCCCCGTTGGCCCTTTGACAAGCCAGTAAGAGTTGCCATCCTCCTTGGTCTCTGTACCAGTTACTGACTGCTGTCCACTGCCGCTGCCATACTTAATATCATGAGAGTGTAACCTGACATTATAATCCACGTTCAATAATTTAACAACTGAACTACACGTAACGTATCTCGTACCCTTAGCTGTTGAAGAGAGTCCAAGGTTATGTTGGTGTTTAAATGAAAAAGTACTACAGGCAAATTTAATTTTTTCATTGATCTTCGCTCATTGGAAGATACTTAATATATTTTCAATGATTCTTACCTTTTAAGGGACTTGTGAAGGCTAATAAAACGATAATAACGAGGAAGAGCGATCGCTCAGTCATCAGCCGCGTGGCCATTTTTAAAAACTGTCAGGAAAACGCGTGTGGTGTTTTCATTGGTAGTCGTTGTTTGGCAACCCAACCTTCCCCGAGATATGGCCAACCTCACCTGAGTTGACCGATAAATCAGATTATGGCCATGTTCCGCAATTCACTGCCAGTACTGCCAATATCTGTACATATTGCCAAATTCGCAGTACTGGCAGTAAATTGCGGAACATAGTCAAAATAAACAAGTAAAAAATTGTTTGAAAGATGAGAAAATCATGGAAACTTGAAGAATACAAAAATATTAATTAATAATCGTTCAAAATGCCATGAAATATTGATTGTTTTGGAAAGAAAATGGGCACGAAAATCTTGAATGACATTCAGAATGATCTGAAACTGTTGATAACATCGCTAACAGGATTTGAAGTGAGTAATTTGAGGTTATGTTTATCGTTAAGTGGGGTAGAATGAATATTTCAATGAAACTGATTGAGATAGAATGTTTTTGATGATTCGATTGGAAAAATGAGAAAATTTTGAATGAACAACGATTTCCATAAATGATTTTCAGCCGAAAATTGAAGTCTGCTCCTTTTTCATTTTTGAAAATTTTTAATTCTCTGCAAATATCTGGTTTCAACTGTTGTAGAACGAAAAAAATTAACGCAGAAAGTGAACTCATTTCTCATTGATTTTTTTAGTTTTTGATTGATTTTTTATGATTTTTGAAGAATATATTACTCATTTCATTTAAAAATCAGTTTTTCTTACGTATTTTCCTCAAAAATCATGGAAAATCAATGGGAAATAAGTGATTTTTTTGCACTACGATCATGAAAATCAAAGATAATTACAAAATTTTCTAAAAAAATTGCCAATAATCAACCTCCCGCATGATTTTTACCGGAAATTTCCTCAGCTTTCAAATCGAATCATTCAAAAAATCTATTATAAATATTCTCACCTATCCCAAACAATTTTCATTGCATGATTATCAACTGAAATCGTTCCCCAATTATTTCTCATATTTACCTAAAACTCCAAAAAATTTGATACAGGAATCCGACGAGGGCTTCCAAATATGTGAAAAATATGTTTTATCCAACATAAAACATCACCGATTTCTTTCAATCAACAGTCACTCAATAAAACGTACAATCGATGAAGTCCACAAAAAGTTTATTATCTACGGAAAGTACAATGTTGCAAAGGAATTTAAAAGTCTCATCGACACATTTTTGACAAGTTTCGACTTTGATCAACATCCTCAATACGATCTCCAATGGACTCTGCTGTCGCTCCTTCTGAATTTATCGCGAGACACAACAAAATCAGAAATTGATTGTCTTCACACAACGAGAATCGACAAAAGTCTGAGTTATTCAGCATCAGATGAAGTTGATGAGATTGATTGGGGCGAGCATCTGAAAGAGGGACAGGAGAATTTTTTCTGCAATTATGCAAGCAGCTCGGAGAGCGAATGGTCAGACGATGATGAAAGGGACAAGAAGAGCAATGATAATTTGGTTTCAACGCCTGGCAATCGAGTTCCAGCATTGCCAATTGATAATACTGAGATTCTCCCGAGTAAAAAGGACACAAGCTGCTTCAAATTGGCGATTGAATCGCGCAATTGGTTGGACAACAATGTTGAGAATACGTGGTGGAACAATATCAGTAGGCACGAGGCAAAGATAACGAGCAATTTTTCACATTCACATTTGTGCAGAATTTATAATCGTGAAGTTTTGAATAATTCTAAAATTGTAGGCACAATAACTGAGTATCAGGCTTGCCGAGAACTGCTCTGGATGTTCCATGTGCCGATGGAAATGGTAATTTACCAAAGGAAATTAGACAATTCATTCAACGTCCGCGATCATCTCTCGATCTCAAGCCTAACGCAGCGAACATTCAATTCTGCATTCTCTGGTTACTGTAAATACTTTGAGATGATTAATCGAATTAATTTATTCGAGAAGAATATATACAGTATTTACGAAGATGGCAGGTCACCAACGTTGACTATTGAGGCTTATAATTCAGCAATTAAAGAGTATTATCATGATGTTAAAAAAGGTATCATTGAAATTGAACGTAAAGTCATGATGCAGAATGATATTAATACATTTTTAACACTTTCTCGTGAGTTGAAGAATTATTTAAAAAGAATTGAAACACTCGATGAAATTCATCGGGCAGTTGTGCCATCTGAAAATGATGAATCAAATTGGAGAAAATCGTACAAACTACTTTTATCAATTTATCGAGAAATGGAAAATTCGAGGAGTCGTGAACGTACTAATATCTGCGCAAGCTTGTATTTAGCAAGTTTAAGAGTTTACTTGAATATTATTGATACTTGGCTGAGTGAAGGACGTTTAGAAGACTTCAGAAATGAATTTTTAATCTCAAAAGTTCGGGAAAATTCGAGAGTCGATGATGATGATAGTAACGATGCTAATTCCTGGAGAATTAAATTTGTTGTTATTGATGATGAGAAAGTTACGCCTGATCCGATAATGAAAAAATTGTTTAGGAAAGTCAGAGACATGGGGAGAAGTATTGAATTGTTGGTAACACTAGACAGAATATCAGATATGTGGAGAATTAATTCGAGAAATTATGAATCAAGAATTCCATTGAACGATGAATTTACGTCGAGAGTTATCCACGAATTATCGAAGTACGGAGACAAAGATGTTACTGATAATCCTGATGTTGAAGCTTGTTCGATTAAATCGGAGCATCAGTTCAATGAGCTTGAGGAAAACATCAGGCAGCAAGTACTGAGAATAAATAATCCGTTCCTCATGAAAGTCTTCCAGACTTATTTACCTCCAATTTCTGCTGATGTAGTTGATACGAAGGCGGAGAATGATTGTGAATCGTTTGATTGGGGAATCCGGGTATTTGAGAAGCTTGAAAAAATTTCGCCACATGTTCTACCGTTCAGAAAGGTCCTTGAAAATGTTCTCGAGGATATTCTTAACAAGAGGTACTCCTGTGCTGCTAAATTAGTCAAAGACATACTGGTTAATGAATACAAATTTGAGCATCACTTGAAGTTAATGAGATCAATTTACATGATGGAGAGAGGACACGTTATGAAGAAGTTTTATCAACAAATGTTTAACGATATTGAGAACAATCTTTCCGTTACTAATCCAGAATCATTGACGAATTTGTTGGAGGAAGTATTGTCAGACGAGTGGAGAGACTCTAGTTCACATAATCGTTGGTCAATTTCACTCAAGGACGCGTGCACGAGACAGGTTCTTCAGGCTATTGATCATGTTTATCTTCATTATTCTATTGATTGGCCTATGAATATGGTCTTAACGAGGGATGTTTTGAAGAAGTATAATGATATTTTCAAGTTTCAATTGAAACTCAAATGGGCACTGTGGGCGCTCAATAATTTAAGATTTACTGGTAAACTGGTACTTTTTATATAAGAAATCTAGTATTGAGATGAAAATTTTTGAGTTTTTGGGAATATCTCGGAATTTAAGTGAGATCGTGGAATTTTCGGGATCTTTTTTATTTGGGGAAATTCCATTAAAAAATTGGAAATTGCTTCTTTTGGGCATTGAGATATTTTTTCAAAAATAATGTATGAAAATTCAATTTTTTATCCTCAAAAGCCTTTTTCAAAAATCGTAATAAATATTTTCGTATTCAGAATTTTAACAGAAAGGGATTTTTAGAAGAATGAGCTTCCCAAAAGTTCAAAAAATCTCTATTATTTATTTATAAAAAAAGAATTGTTCATGAAATTTCAATTTCTTTCTAACAATGTACAAGAATCTTTCTCGTAGCCCTCGCTCTACCTCCCGAATACTGAATTCAAATTCGAGTCAACTCCTTTCACCTCTAACTACTGAATTATCTTCAGAACAATGATTTTCTCGTTTTCTTTAAGATCTTGAAGGCCGAAATTCTGTAAATATGCGAGACATGCTCCACCATTTTCACACGAGGCGACTCGAGAGCCTCAGATTCTGGCTCCTGCATGCAATCGGATCAATTCACTCGTACTTGTGTGGCCAAGTGCTTCAGAGCCTCGGATTGATACTAGAACAGGAATTATCGAGGGCTGATAGTTTGGACGCAATCATCGAAGGTATTCCCACTATTTCAATAAATGGTTCAGACGTTTTATCCATTTTTATTTCAGCGCACAACGATTACTTGGAGAAGGTGCACGAGCATTGTCTCCAAACACCTCAATTTGCCGACATCATGGTCACAATCAATAATGTGAGCTTTTCTTAAATTGAAATAGTAGTGAATTGCTGAAACGAAATGAATCAGTTCGACTTTGATCTCAGTTTTTCTGGAATATCTCTAAATATCTCTGGAAAATCTACAGTATGATCAGTACAAAACAATTGATGGTACTTGGATTACTTCATCTCGTTTTAACATCTCCACCCTTCAATCATTTCGATCTTTCAACTTTTCATCACTATTAAAATGAATTATTCTATGATCTCAGCTTCTCGGAATGTGTGCACACGTGAGAGATCGTTGGGAGCGTGGTGCGAAGCAGCTGATTGCCTCAGAACTTGATTTAATGGAGTGCAGTTTCACAAAATACCACACTTATCTCGCTCTAGCACTTCACAATGCAGTGCAACACAACGAGGCTGATTACTGTAAGTCTGTAATTACAATTACACACCTGACGGATGTATTACAATCAAACATCCCAAATTTTGATAATTACGAGGAATAACTTTCAACAATTCAATCAATGTTCCCCAACTAAAATTCCACAAATTAATCACAACACTTGAACCCTAACAATTTTGCTTCAACATCATTATCAATTCTTTTTGTTAATTTTTTTAATTTTTTTTCTTTCGTTCATTCTCATATTTTTTTTCCAGTGGCTGGCTTGACATCTGCTTTTAACTGAAGTTGCTATGCAGTTTTAATTAAAAAATTCATAAACAAAAAATCCTCATACAATTTAATTTAATTGTTCATTGTTGATATTTAATAATTAACATTACATCGAGTTCACTTGTATATTATCTCATTGATCCTCACCTACTGTGTAGTAATTTCCTCGAGGGAATTTCGAAAACAAAAAACTGATTAATTTATAATCTCGATGCAATGAAACTTATTGTTAATTACATTAAAAAAATATTTGTTAATAAATTTTTCTTCTAGTAATTATTAACTTGATTCAAACAAAAAATAAATAAATTTCCTATCCCAATAATTCCAGACGAATTGACACCAAAAATTCCTATTATGAGAGAACTTCTCACTGAAGTTGCACACCAGAGTTTACCACCCTCCGGAATTTCCATTCCCATTAAGCCATTTGTTAATAAATATAATCAATATTGGAGTGGAGAAAGTAGCAAGAAAAAATTACCAACCGAAACATTAAATGAATATGACAAGACATTTTTTTACATCTGGTATGAGTCAATGAAGAATTTTTTTAATTTGTCACGTTACAATTTAACTGAAGAATTAATGAATTTGAAAGATAAATTTTTTTAATTATTGTGAAATATATATTTTACGTATGAAATATTGCTACATCATTTTATCGTATTAATAATTATCTAATATTTATTATTTACTTCGATTAACTTTAATTCTACAATTTACAGTCATGGGACTGCCGATTTAACCAATGATATTTACACTAATATTATCCAATGATAAATGCAGATTCATACAAATATACAGATTATTCATATCAATTAAATTTTAAACTAAATAAATTATTCAGTAACGAAGTGATGGAACGAGATGATTACTTCTTGAGATGTTTTTTGTAGCTTTCGTTTTTCTCAACAAAAAAGTTCTCCGCAAAAAAAATTTCATCTCTTCAATCCCGAGATAATCGCAGAAAAACTCGTTTCACATCTCTGCAACTGAATTAATTTAACAATTACATTAACTTTGTGTCAATACAACAGTGCCGTTTTGCCCCATATTGCCAGATTGATTGCCAGTTGCACTGTTAGTACCTTCATTAACACTAACTGGTGACGATGAATGATTATTAGCACTGGCTGTTTTATTGCGCAATTCAAAAACTTGTTGGATTGCCTTTCTGAAGCACAAAAAATTGTAATCAATGACACCCTGTCTATCGAAGTTATCCTCACGTAAAATACAAACGAGCGCAAGAAATTTATTGACTTCACGTAAGTAGAGAATCGTTCCATTATTCAACTTAATTAAGCTCGAGCTCTGATTGTCGAAGGCCGCTGCCTCCAAATCTTCTCTCAATCCATAAATACAGGATACATCAATTACAACATCAATCATGTCACAGCAGAGCTCGTAACTCTGCATGTCAACTGGTGAACTGTCAGTTGCAATGTAAATCTTTGATACTACGTCGAAGAGAAAAGCTTTTTCAATCGCTGAATTTGAAATTAAAATGTTCAATAAATTTTCTAACGTTGGTAATTGGGGGATTAATTTTTGGACGACTTTGCTGAAGGCTTCGAATATACTGTGATCGTAGATTGATGTCAGGTGAAAACTCAGATGTATCTGATCGTAATTTGAATCAGCCAGGTCGTCATTTGCTCGAGTATGAATGTCTCTCTGGGTTTCCATTTTGTAATCGTCTGATAATCCATCGACTTTGTGGATGAATACTTCGAATTTAATTGCCTGGTTGACCTTGTATGCTTTGGTTACTGTCAAGTGAAGTTTGTTCAAAGCCTCCATGTAATCGTCTTGGGCATCAATTACGAATACAAGTGCTCCGCAGCCACCAAATATCATGTCACTGTCGAATGTTGGATCGAAGAAATCAATTTGTCCTGGAAAATCCCATATTTGAAATTGAACGAAACTCGAGTTGCTTATGTCGTCTTTTATTATTTTATTTGTGCTCTCGAGGAAGAGAGTCTCGTTTGGTGACATCTTGTGGAAGACAACCTTTTGGATCGAGGATTTTCCACTCCTGAAAAATAATTAGGAATAATTTAATTCTGGGTAATTTATCGAATAAATATTCAATGGGTTTTATAGGGGAAGGTGAGGTAAAATGGACACTCCATTTTACCCCATCTTCCCTATTATATTGTTGAGAATGTTAGGAAGAATTTTGTCAATTGTTTTATGCGGTTTTTTTGATTTTTCCTGGCAAAACTGATGAAAGAATTAATCTTGCGAACTTTTTTTGAAATTTTCAACACAAAAAATAATAGAAAGATGCACTTTTTCCCTAAATTTCTATCGGCAATTACCCTGGTTTCTCAAAAACAGAAAAAATCATGATGCTGAAAATAGCAGACGTCTCAAATTTTTGGATTTTTTTCTCCACTAAATGAATGATTTAAAAAAAAATGAAAAATATGCACATATAAAAAATTCAAAGAACTATAAGTGCAAATTTTTGAAAGATTTTTTTTACCATAATTTATTTCATTAAAAATATCCAAAAGATTGTCAGATGAGTGCCAATTTCGTAATCATAAAGAATCCGTTATCTCCAAAAAATTTCCAAAAAATCTGACTCTTGCCCATTAAAAATCAATCTCCCAACCTTCTAAGACCCATGAGAAGAATTCTGGGCTTTTGTTCGCCTGGTAAGAGTCCAGTTGAGCCATCTCCCTCTCCATCGAAGGGAGTGTATCCAAAATCCTGTGGAAATGATCCCACATCATAACCAGCCTGATACTGATCATCGTCATCCTGAAATTTCGCCACAAAATAAAAAAAAATTGAATAGAAAAAAAGGCACTAATTGTAATTCAATATGTCAGTGATAACAAAGAGATAAACACGATTTTCTTTCATCGTTGAAATAAAAATGATAAATCCAATGACTCACCATTTTTCGTAATCTATTAACGATGAATTAACAATGAAAATTTTCTAATTCAACCAATTATTAGTTTATCTTTCTCAATTAAAGTTTTTATTTTGACAGTGGATGGAACAACTGGAGCACCTGGATTTGTTTATATTCGTGAAATACGTGTGTCAATTTTTCACGATGAAACGAAGATAATAGTCGCGATTATGTGTGCCTGTATGTGTTCACGTGACTGGAAAAAAAATTCTCGTGTCACGGCAAACGACGTGAATCTAGAAAGGCAAGCTTAGTGATTTTTTTCACTGTCGTTCATTGCGAATTAAAATTTTCCCCTTTTCCTCTTCGACGTTCCCATGTGCTTGCTCTAATTTTCTTCTAACCTCATACGTCAATTTCGCAGCCGTATCCCAATGCTGTTTGAGGATTCAAAAAAAAATAAGTAGAATGCCACACCCGTTATTATTGTGGGATTATTAATCATAAGTGTTTGCTTATTATTATGCCGCCATTTAAGAAAACAATGATAACAACAAACAATAAAGTGAATGAGGATGAGGAAAGAAATGAGACAGACAATTATTTAGCAGGTGGGGGAACAGCTGTTATTTTTTTTAACCAAAATCCATTGTTTACTTTTAGTATTAAGATTTTATTTGGTTTTTTTTTCTGTGATTATTGGAAATTCAGGAGAATTTGGTTATTTATTGTGTTTTTTTTAATTACTGGAGAATAATTTATTTTCAGCTTGCAATATCTGTGGACAGACACACGATACTCACGACTGTCCATTTCTACTTGATCTTCAATATGTGAGTGATAATTAAAAATTGAATTAACGCATTTTATGAATGAATGCTATAATGGAATTGTTTTTTTTGCAATTTCTCGGAATGTTTGGAAGGTGGAGATTTTTATTGGGATCTTTTTTTTAATTTATACTATCTTCCTTCCCAAGGTCCGAGATACACCACTGTTATCAAGAGCCCGTCAAACTCTCCCGAAAGACTTGGAGATAACAAAAATGGCGGACGGTAGTACTAGCATAATAACAAAACGTGAATTGACTAGAGGCACAACGTTTGGTCCATTCGAGGCCAAAAGAAATTGGACAATGAATCCAGTGACAAATTTTCCCATAAGAATATTTGGTTCATCGCCAAAAGAAACTTATCACCTCGATTACTCGAATGAGGATACTACAAATTGGATGTGCTTCATAGCACCAGCATCGTGTGCTAAAGAGCAGAATTTAATTTGTTATCAAATTAAAAATGACATATTCTATACGGCAATGCGTAAAATAATTGCCGGCGAAGAATTGCGTGTCTGGTACGCGCCATTTTACGCATTAAAAATGAAAATGCCACTTTACAATATTGATTTTTCATCGATTAATCCATCATTACCAATGAAAGAAACAAAATCACAAATTGATGATAAAAATGAGCAAATTGAATTATTAAACAAAGACATTGCCCAAGAACTTGCCGAGCGTTTGCCAGCACAAAAATTAGGCGCTAAAGATGACAAAGTCAATTGGAATTGTAAATTATGTTCATCAATAATAAATTCAGTGCCAGCTTATGCCAAACACTTGATGGAACATTATAAATCATTGTTGGGTGCATTTTGCAATATTTGTAGTAGAAAATTTTATAATTTAACACAATTACAAAAGCACAAGATGGAAAAACATCCGGATAATGATGCTATTGGTATACCAACTAGTAATAATCATAAACAACAGAATGCACAAATGATATTGTTAAATATGAGTGGTAATGATGGACAAACATCCGATGCGATGAATGAAATACTTGACAAATTTAAAAATGGAAAATCAATAACGGAATCGAGTATAAAAGATGGGGGAAAGAATGATTTACAATTGTTGGATACGAATTCAATAAATGTCAATGATTTACTCCACAATAATAGCAATTTGATTGAAAATTCATCATTAAAATCAATTCTTGAGAATCAATGTTTAAATATTAATTTGAGTACAATAACTGATTCAATATTGTCCGATAATATTTCATCAGTTGATCAAGTTAAATTTAATGTCGAAGAATTAACATCTGAATTATTAGACATAACTAATGAAAACGATAATTTATCACACAGAATTGATAATAATTTGGATTGCGATATTTGTGGTAAAAAATTTGATAAACCCGAGTACTTGTATCGTCATTTACGTAAACACACTGGTGAATTCATTTGTCCAGCGTGCTTAGCTGTTTTTGCAAGAAAAGAAAATTTAGTGTCTCACGTTTGTTCTTACATGAATAAAAATGATACATTCGAATGCCCGTATTGTCAGAAACAATTTACAGTTAAAAAATATTTGAAGAGACACATAGCAAAGCACTCGGATAATAATAATTGTAAATGGTGTAGAAAATTATTTTCATCATCAATTGAATTGGACTCGCACAAGTGTCAGGCACCGCGTCATATTTGTGGACAATGCGGCCGAAGATTTGTGCACAGAGCACATTTAAATCGTCATACAAAATTGCACACAAATCCAAAGCCAGTTATTAAAAAAGTACGCAAAAAGAATAATGACGAAAAGCCGTTAATATGTGAAAAATGTGGTGATTCATTTAAAACACCATACATACTGAAGCAACACTTGAGATCACATGGAGAACGTACATTTGAGTGTGATATTTGTAATCGTAGATTTCACAGAATAAGTGTGTTGAAACAGCACAAACAGATACATCAAAATGCCCAAATACCTTGTAATGTATGTGGTAAAAAATTGAAATCAAAGAAAGCACTGGATGTACATGTATTGCTACATGGTAACAAGAAATTTCAATGTGAAAAATGTGAAAAAAGTTTTTTTCAACGCTGCAATTATTTGAAACACTACAAACAAATTCATGGTGAAAAAATAATGTACAAGTGTCAAAATTGTCCAACACAATTCACAAGTGAATCAAGTTACAATAAACACGTTGACAGCCATATGAAACCAGCTGAATATTCTTGTACACAGTGTCAAAAAACGTTCAATGGACAGTATCAATTGAAGAGACATACGCAAACAAGTCATTCTGGTATTATTTATCGTTGTCCTTACTGCAAAATGACAGCTAGACATCGTCACAGCATGAGAAGGCACTTTGAGAGACAGCACAAGAGCTTGAGCGACGAATGGGATCGTCCGGGTTTTGTTAATCAGTTGGAGGAAAAAATAACGCAGGGTAATGGCAAAGATGGAAACTTTGAGGCATCGAGTAGCACGGACAATCAGTCAATTTTATTGTCTGTGGGCGATGGAAATTTTGGAAGTTCTTCGGCCATTCAGATGGATAATAATGAAGGTGGTGTTAATGAAGAGGAAATTTTACTTCGAGTAACGGAGGAACAGAGTGAAATTGGTAATGATTTGCAAATTAATGATGTACCACAATTAAGTATCAGTGATTCTGATACACAACTTGCTGAGTCTGTACTTGGCAATGCTTATATTTTTGGTGAGGATGGAGGCGATATAATGTTTTATGTTCTTGATAATGCCCCAGTTATCACTGAGTATTAGATTGCGTAATTTTTTTTTATCAAGACTGAATATTTTATGGCAGTGAACGAGAGTGAGGTAAGTTGATTTTGATGTTTTTTTTTAATTCCTCGGAAACTAATGATGATGGAGATAGAAAATTTTGGTAGGACCTTTTTTCTAGGTCTTTTTCTGATCTACGAAAAAGGTATGAATGAAAATTTCTGTATCTTGCTTCAATTCCGAGACATTCAACGAAAACTTCAAAATCAAGTTATTTGAAATTCTCTGCTGTAAAATCCTTTTAATTAATAATTGTTAGTGTTCTTTTTCTATTTCTCTTCACAAAGTGCAAATGTTAATATAAATTTAAGAAAGTTTTCCGTGAGAATCATCAGATTTCACAAATTAATGTTTGAGATTTTATAATTAGATTATCCAGTTACCAGAGAATTCATAAATTTTTGAGACTGAAGAGATTGTGATAAGACAGTTGATTTTTAATAATGAAACAAAAATTATTTCATTATTCAAATCTAACGTGCAATTCAACAGTTCAAATCATAATCATATTATAGTATCAATTGTTTCTTCAGTGAAATACGTATATTGTATTTTAATGATGAAAAAAAAATTGACATGTTAATTAATTCTTCAGCGATAAAGAAAAATCATTGAATTTTTTCAAAATTAAGACTAAAAAAAAATTGTGCAGTTGTATTTTACTATTGAATTAATAAATTAAATATTTTACGAAATAATTACTCATCATTTCCTCGAATATATATATA
>JABSMS010072232.1:0-18838 GCA_018902275.1 Aleiodes sp. PSUC_FEM 10030003
AGTATACAACATCAAGTTGGCCAACTGGAAAAGTTACGTAATGGGAGTTCAGTAGGCTAACGCGATTGGTTGATCCGTTGGGCACATACAAACCCAGTGAGTGCACCAATCGCTTTTTCGATATTGAGAAACTAATATTATAGATGTTACATGCTTTTCCCCCTCTCTCCCTAGTGATTCGTTTCATTCATTAAACTTCCATCTAGAGTTTACGCGATTAATGATCCTGGTGGATTTAATCGTTTGTCAGTGTCCCGGAGATTAGATCAAGAGGGTTAGAGAACTACTATCATTACAATAATTACTTAATCCAATGAGCACACATTCGAAATCGAATAATTGAGTTACAAGATGGGTAAAAGCAAGTTGTAATAGCATTATGGTGTATGTGCCTTGTCAAATTAAATTGATAACGATATAACTTAACATTATCATTTGATGATTATATTGGCTTCTTTGCTTTTCTATTTTGCAGGTGAAAAAAGGAGAGGAGGTAGATAGGTTAAATTGCTGAGGTAGGAGTACTCCGTGAGGCCAGGGGCATTCGGGAAGGATGAGCTAGCAACATGTGGAGGATGCAGCGGCATGGCTTATCCGCCTGGTCATGGATGTGGCTATGGCTGTGGTTTATGGCAGCCATACTTGGTTCGGCGTCTTCCGGTGGCCATACAGCTACAACCGCCGTACCAATAAGCATTGCCACAATAACACCATCATCTCTACCTAACAGTACCCCTCAGGAATTTCGTTTCACAAAACCCCTCTACAATGTTTCAATATCAGAAAATTCAATTAGCAAGACGTATGTCGTGCCTGAGGAAAAAATGGGAATACAGTTATCATCCTCGATTAACAAAAATTATGATATTAAATATAAAATAGTTGGTGGTGATCGTGATAAATTTTTTAAAGCTGAAGAACGTAAAATTGGTGATTTCTGTTTTTTGTTGATACGGACACGTACTGGTAATGTCGACGTTTTGAACCGTGAACGGAAAGATCGCTATGTTCTCGAGGTGCGTGCAACAAAAACATCTAGGGACACTAGAAATAAACAAACATTAGTTGATACTGAAACAACAGTGGTTGTTACTGTACTTGATACAAATGACCTCAACCCATTATTTTTTCCAATTGAGTACAAAGAAACGATAACAGAGGATACACCACTGCACAGAAGCATACTTAGGGTAACAGCTGAGGATGCTGACCTAGGAAGAAATGGTGAAATATATTACAGCTTTGCCGAGGAGACTGAGCAGTTTGCAATACATCCGGTCAGTGGGGTCATCACGCTCACCAGGCCACTGAGGTCAGATTTTATTATCATTTTACATTGCCAAATAAATATCATTGAGTTTGAAAAAAGCATCATAGGTTATAAAATTAGTTTTACCAGTAGGAATTACATGTTCACTACATGGCTAACCATTATAATGCAAAATATTCGCGAATTAACATAGCATACATTGTCTGATGCTTCATTGTCTCGTTTTCTCAATGATTTTGATTTTTCCATTTCTCCATTATTGTTATCATAATAATTTGTTTCAACAGGTATGCAGAGAGAGCCATTCACGAGTTGGTAGTTTACGCTGAGGATCGGGGTGCCCTTTTCCGTGGGGTCGGCACGAATCGCGCTAGTACAGCACAGGTCACAATCAGAGTACAGCAGGTAAATCTTTATGCTCCAGAGATATACGTGAATCATCTACCGGACATTGTTGAAAATTCAAATGCCGATGTCTATGCAATCGTGCGAGTAGTTGATAGAGACGAGGGTATACATGGACAAATAGCGAGCTTAGATATTGTTGGTGGTGATCCAGACGGCCACTTTAGAATAAGACCGGGACAAAAGCCTGGTGAATATCGTATTGAAATACTTCATCTATTGGATAGAGAGACGGCACGTCAGGGTTACAATCTTTCGCTACGTGCAATTGACAGGGGTATACCCCAGCGTTTTAGTCACAAAATAGTGCCAGTTCATCTTACCGATGTTAATGACAATGCTCCAGTATTCAGTCGTGAAATTTACGATGTCAATGTACCAGAAACAGCACCAGTTAATACGCCTGTTATTAAACTCAAAGTAACGGATGCTGATGAAGGCAGAAATGCATTAGTTTCATTAGAAATTGTCGGTGGTAATCAGGGTGGAGAATTCTATGTTAATGCCGACACTGGTATGTTATACACAGCTGTACCTCTCGACGCTGAGACTAAGGCACTGTATACGCTAACAGTTTCAGCTGTTGATCAGGGAAATACGGGAACTAGAAAGCAATCCTCGGCTAAAGTCAAGATTAACGTAGTTGATGCTAACGACAACGATCCAATATTTGATGAGAGCGAGATGAACGTAGAGATTGATGAGAACAAGCCGCCTGGTACAACGGTAATCAAAGTCACAGCCAGGGACAGAGACTCGGGCGAAAATGCTTACATATCTTATTCAATTGATAATATTGAAAAAGTACCATTTGAGATTGATCCGTTCAGTGGTTTGATAAGGACCAAACAGATTATTGACTATGAAACAATGAAACGGAACTACGTATTGTCGGTCAGAGCAAGCGATTGGGGATTACCATACAGACGACAAACTGAAATGCAGTTACGTATCAAAGTTCGTGATGTCAATGACAATAGGCCGCAGTTTGAAAAGATTAATTGCCTAATACGCGTGTCACGGAATATACCAATAGCATCTGAAATAATAACATTATCAGCAATTGATCTTGATGTTGGTAGTATAATTAATTATCGCATTGAGTCATCGAATGAGGACACTTGTTTTTCCCTTGATCCAGTTACTGGTGTACTATCAGTTGTCTGTGATTTAACTGATGTCAGTGTCAGCGACATGTATGTGAATGTAACTGCTACTGATGGCACACACTTTGCCGATGTCAACGTCATTCATCTTCAGCTAGTTAATGACAAGAAAAATGTCAGGACAAATGGAAAGATACTTGACAATACGACTGGAGCCGTCAAGTGTCATGATACAGATGCTGCAAGTCGCTCGACTGATGCGGCGAGATTGGCTGAAAAAAATAATCAACCATCGCAGGATGATAGACTGTCATTAACACCAAGAAGATACGGTGGTAATTTACATTCACCTGAATTCATTGATTTTCCGAATGAAATTAAAGTCAATGAATCTGTAAAACTTGGTACAACTCTCGTCAGAATAAATGCCAAAGATCGTGATCTCGATTACAATGGTAAACTCGTTTATGGAATATCAAGTGGCGATCGTGATTCAGTATTTGGAATTAATCAAGAAACTGGTGATCTAAATATCATTGGCTATTTGGATCGTGAAAGAGAAAGTGAATACTTTCTCAATATCAGTGTTTATGATCTTGGCAAACCACAAAAATCAGCATCACGAATGCTACCAATAACAGTCTTGGATGTTAACGACAATGCACCAAAGTTCGAAAAACCATTAGCAAGTTTCAAAATATCTGAAAACGCTATTAACGGTACACAAGTATTTCGTGCCAATGCAACTGACGCTGATCTTGGTGAAAATTCACGTATAACTTATTCATTAGTTACGGAAACTAAGGATTTCAAAGTTGATCCATTAAGTGGTGTTTTGAGTGTTTTTGGTAAATTGGATCGTGAGAGACAAGAAATTTATGAATTAAAAATACGCGCCAGTGATAATGGCGGCAGTGGGAATGGCAATGAATTTCCTGGATTACATTCCGATGCGTTGGTACGTGTTACGGTTGATGATATTAATGATAATCCACCAAAATTTGCATTGTCGAGTTATTCAGTTAAAATACGGGAGGATGTGCCAGTTTGGTGTGTCGTTGCTATTGTCGAAGCAACGGATCCTGATGAGGGACCAGGCGGTGAAATTGAGTACTTCTTGTCAGATGCAATGGACAGCGATGGATATTTCAAGGTCGATCGTGTTTCCGGGACTGTTAGGACAACGCAACATCTTGATTTCGAGCAGCGTCAAGTGCACACACTGACAATTATAGCGAAAGATCGGGGTGAGCCATCGTTATCTAGTGAGACAATGTTAATCATCGAAGTAGTTGACGTTAATGAGAATCTTCAAGCACCGGTATTCGATGATTTAATCGTTTCCGCGAGTGTTTTTGAGAATCAACCAGTTGGAACACTTGTCACAACTGTACGCGCTAAGGATGGCGATCCAGCTGGACCTGATTCGAGAATTGGTTACAGTTTACGCGGTGGAGATGGAGTTGGCTTATTCAGTATCGACGACGATGGTGAGTTTTTAATAACATATTTCTTTAATCTTTCATGAAAAATATTTCGTCCTGCACTTTGCGATAATGGTTATTCATACGTCAAATCTGTCGGTTTTTTTCTCCCTCTCGTCTCGTTTCTTTAGCGACTCTCAACACGTGAAAGCCCTTTCTTGCCGTATTTCCCTTTCTTCGCGGAGAAAATATGCACGTCACTTCTCCTAATGACTACAAGGATGCATTATAATAATAAAAAATTGCGTCGCTGTTATTTTCCTTCCTTTTCTGTTAAAACGGCGAGACTCTAGACACCGCGTAAATCATGCGGGTCTTTCAAATGAAAACTTGGATACTGACATTCTCATAAGAGCATCAACGTTAGGGCGAAAAATTAGAAAAAAACCATGAAAAAACAAAGAGGTGATTTCAATTTTTGTGTCGCTCACTAATGGTCATCGAGGAATAATGGGCCTTCGGAGAATACACGAACGATAAATTTTATCAGGCTGACGCCCCGATACCCAGTCGTACATTTCGAGCGATAAAGCATGGAATAAAAAAGTTTCAAAAAAAACAGCGAAAAGGGATTTTGAAAAAAAACTGGAATAAAAAGAGAGAGGCGAGACAGATAGAGAGAATGAACGGAGGGACGTAGACCGCGAGCCCATCGTCCACGAATCGGTCACGTCCGTGGGCTTTTCCCATAGTTCACCGAAATGTCGAGTACTGTACCAACGTTTGTTAGAAACGCTGGTGTATAACACACATTTCAAAATATATACACTGTATATCCGTAAAATATTGATCTTCCGTCGTGGAAAAATAATACATTGTCAGTTGTATGCATATTCAAACTAGCGTAAATATTCATAAGTCACTCGTGTATTATAGGCAACATATCGGTAACGCGACACTACCCTGTTATGTGCGTTATGTACATTGTGCATATAATATACGAACTCACCCTGACTTTTATCCCCCTTTCTTCATCTCCCTCTCTTTCTCTACTCCTCTGTGTATCTCCAATGTGTTGGGATACTGTACGTACCTGTTCTCGTTAATTTACTTCACTTAGCTTAATCACCAAGATCTCCCGTTATACTCAAACCAATGAATCATTCATGAACCGTGAAAAAGACCAGTTTAATACCGCAAATCGTCACGGAAATGCCGTAATTCCCTTGATTTTTTCCTCATTTTTGTTCTCCCTATTTTTTCATTATTTTTTTTCATTGATGAAATTGGGCAACTTTTCGAGCTTGTTGCATTTTTCGTAGAGCAGAATATATTGAACTAATTGAATAACTCAATAATTCAAATTTATTCAATTTTTCTTTTAATTTGCATAAATTAATTTTGAAGTTTTTATTTATCTCTCAAAATCCATTGGTCTCGCCCGTTCATCTTGCATTTACGAGAGAGGAAATCGAAATCCGTTTGAGCCACTGGCTCTTTTGTGATCGTGTGTCAGCATCCACAACCCCATTGCATGATTCCACTGGGAGTCGTATCGGACTCTGACGATCCCCCCTGGAACTGTTCACTATTGTATCCATTGAATTTCTTTCATTTTAACGTGTCTCAGTCTAGTTACATGATAGACACGCTTGCCATTCATTGGATAACATCTATATTCACAATTCTATCATTATTCAACGTCGAAAGAAGCATTTGAAATAACTGAAGAATTATCGAGATGATTGTGACTATTTCTTGAAATATTTTCATCTCAATTTTCATAACGTAACAACATGGAAATTCATTATGATGGAGAATTTAATATTCCAACAAGAGCTTTATTTTCAACGTTATTATTTCAAAACACCGATAAAAAAAATCTCCATTATAGAATTACCCCAGTACGTATTCTACTTCAAATCCTCGGGCAAATGCATGGATTCTAATGGACCGTGAATCCTCTCATTGAAAAAAAACCTATTCCACGACAACAATGTTCCCAATAAAAAGCAATAAAACATGAAGAATAAAAGAACAAAAAAGAATATATATGTATCCCAGAGAGAAGGTGAACGCGAGGCAATATCGCGGCACGGAAGCACTACTATAACATCAGCATCACAATGTTACAGAAAAAAAATAAGAGAAAGAGGAAAGCACAACATAAAATGAATATAAAAGTAAAGTGCACGGTAATTGGCTCCCCTAAGAAATTTTCTATTACTTAGAGGGTGAAAAAAACAATTTTCATACAATGTTTAATTGTAGGAATAGAAAATAATTATTTTGGTATTATTTCAATACGGGAAGCATCCAAAATTGTTGAGATACCTTCACCTTTCCACATAGTTGATGTTTATCGAACTTCGAGTTTCACTCGAAGACTAAATATCAACATTATATCCTCAGAAACGTTGGTAAACTGTATACTTCGATGTGTACCCAGTAGACTTTCTGGTGTAAGAGAGAACGAAATAATGAAACTTTTGCCCCTTTTAGTATCTCTCTCTGTCACTTTGCTAACAACTGTGAAACTCAATTATTTATAGAATTTACTCCACCAAAGATTTTCACGATGGTTTGTGAGTAAGTAACGATGTGTTTCACGGAATAACATTGGTAAATGTCAAAGACATTAATCCATTAAGGTATAATGTCACGAGATATGTAACTGTCACAGGAACCCTTCACACACGTCTCTCTTATTTGTTTCGTTTAAGATAAAAAAATAATGAATTAAAAATTCATAAAGCCTGTATTTTTTAGTGCATTAATCCGATTAAATTCCACGTAATACCCAAGACATAAGAGAGGTCGTATGAAAACAGTGTCAACTCCTCTGGGTAATGTTGATACAAGTACTCATATACCCACACACGTTAACATTTCCGCCAAACTTTCCTGCATACAAATCTTCGGTATGAATCCTTAATGACGCAACACTCCTAATCCCTCTTTATCTCAAGCCATAGTTTATCCTCAGCGTGTGTTATAAATCCCAAAAGGATCGAAGATCATCTTGGTTTTACTCAATTCAGAAAATGCTCTCTGACTACAAGAGCTGCGGAATTTTAGCTCAGAACGTATAAAACATATCTTCCGCATACAATGCAATATTGTCTTAGACTACATTGTAAGCTTGTATCGGTAAGTTCACCTACCCCTTTCTCTCTCTCTCGTTCCGTACGTGACGTCACTTCCGCCGCCCGCGCGTCTACAATTGCTGCAGTGAAACCGGTACCCACCTTTCAGCGAGATTCCAGTCAGGTCGCGTAGGCAGTAATTTTTTATTACTTGATACGAGAAAAAAACCAGAACAAAAAATATTGAGACACTTGGAAATGTTTGTTGAATAAAAAAAACGCCGAAAAGAAGAATCGAAGGAATAGGAAAAAAAAATTGTTTCAGACAGTTGGATGTCTTTTGGAAAGGCCACAGGAATCGTCGAAGCGTGAATTAAATACGAGCCACTCCTGAGAGTCTTCGTTCCCTCATCCTGTCTCTCTTCTTTAGCCAACCCTAACGTTTTCCCCTCAGACGTGAAGTATCAGAGAGTTTTCTCTTTCTATTCAACCAGATAAGGCCACAGCGAAACGTTTTTGAAAGGAGTAAGGGAGGGAGAGATGTGTGTTTGGCAATCGCGGTCGTGCAAAAGTTCAATTCCAAACGATATCAGAATTGAGCTATGTATGTGTCTGTGTGTTCGTTGAATCGACGGACCGGAAAGCCAACTGGGAGAAAAACATCCCTTTTATCGTATAGAAAGGAGGAGAGAGGCCTGAGAGTTTCTGATGGCTGGCAAAATACGGTGTGAATACTGCACGAACTATGGTAAAAGCTACTTCCTGAGACGAATGCACTTTTTATCAGGTGAAAACTGTTGAGAGATTGAATAAAAATATATGAAGAATTCATGAAGATTATTTTATTTTCGTTTGATTTTGAGAATTGTGAGTGTTGAAGTGTGAAATTTAATAACTTTTTTTATGTCTTGTACATGGGATTTTCATTTTCTTTCATTGACTCATGAAAATTTTAATGGCTGCGTGATACTTGTTGAGATGACGTGATGAAAAATAGGAGGAAATGTTGAAGAAAAAAGTACTTGAGTAGAGAAGGGGTAGAGGAGAAATCCGGGAGACATCCGTGAGTCACGGAAGTCCATAGAAGACGGAAAAAGAACCCTTGGGATCCTGCGGGCGTCTCTAGAGCGACTACCCGGATCCGATATGCCATACAGGTTCTACGAACTATCGCAAAAACCGGTTCCGAACGCGTTTAAAGTCGTATATATACATGTGCACACACGCGTCATTTACCGGAGCTAAAGAAAATGTGAGGGTTGATATAGCCCTGATTACTTTTTGTTTTTACCAGTCTCTTAGACCAGACGAAGGTAATGCAGGAGTGATTTTTTCCTCTCTTGTTCTTCTCTCCTTTTTTTTCCCTTTATCCCCCCGTAAAAGCCGTAATCATTCTATGAACGTAAGAAGATCAAGAGCATTTCTCAACGAAATGGCTTTACAGATTTATGTTTATCCCATTTGCTTTTTCCATTTTCCATACATTTTTTTAGTTCACATGACTAACGAGTTGCTTGTTAATATTAAAAAATGAAGTAAGCAAAAAAAAAAGTTATCTCACAATTGTAAAATACGTTCGTATCAATTACGGAAACTTTTTTAGCATCAAAAAAATGGATAACGAGCCAATCAGTTCAGTATTTCCAAAATATTCATTGCCTCGAGAGATATTCACGTAATTTTTTTTCACATTCCCTGTCTTCATTGTACAATAGTGCGGAAAATGCCATAAACTGTGTATTATAGAATCATGCCGAGGTTTCAAACGTTTCCTTTTTACCGCATGAACGCGTGAGAAATACTGAGTATTCGAAAAGTCTACGAGTTATATATCATCTGCAGATGATAGGATTCCGTAGTAAAAAATCACATTCAATGCGTGCATTCAAATGCAGCTAAAAGCTCAGCATATCGTATTCAGCAGAGTGTCATTTATTCGTTTTTCTTCTTTTAAAATATTATTTTTCAATTTGATATGTCTATCATATTGAATATTTCTGACACAACGAAAATGGTAAGACAGAATTTAAAGCACACGCTCACGTAATCATTGCATTCTTTCGATTCTTCCTATCATTCAACGATCCGCAATTGAGCAGAGTTTAACTCTCGGCATTGAAAGTGGATGGTTAATTAATCTAATTAGTAGAATTCCCCAAATACATACACAATAGCTTCGGATCTTGCTCCGCCTACGGAGTTTAAGCCACAATTGGCCAATCAGAAGGAAATAACAACAAGTGATAATTGTTATTTTCCAATCAACGTTCTGGATGTACGCAGGTGGATAGACTGCGAGTTTACACAATGATTTTGGCAAAATCCAGTTGTATCAATCGGATATATCTTACTGTATTTCATTGGCTCTGCAGCTACAACTGTTATCGATTCCTTTTAATGCAAGTATATTAAATTGATATTGGAGTTACATCATAATTCCGATTATCAGGCATTAAATGTGGTTTCATGCACTAATCCTTGCATATCTGTAACCGGTATTAACCGTTCTTTTTTTATATTTTTTTTGGCAAATTCACGATGTAATCGCTTATCATTCCAAAATACTGATAGAACGATGGAATTTTAACTATGCAGATACATATTCGTATTGTGTATTTCACAAGGATTTTCGAATTGACGGTGTATTGCCAAGTGCATTCACTCGTAATCACTTGTAAACCAAGTACTATCGAGTTTAACATCAAATGCTTGTCATCGTTCCAATGGTATCAAGTGGCCACTTATGGATATCCTATCAGCTATGACTTCAATTGAGTTATTTGCAACTTTTTTTCATTCACATGCAGACTTCTATCATTCAATTCATTGCAATGATCATGTTTGAATTTCCATAATTAATTAAGTAATTTCAATTGAATTTAGGAGATAATAATCAGTGATAGAGTGTTTCTCATTATCGAAAATTTTTCTAGAAATGATCTTTTTGCATTTTTTCAAAAAAATTACATTTCTTAAAGATGAAGTTTTTGGAATTTCGGAATTTTGATGATCCTTTTGGATGCGCAGGGAAATTTTAGCTGAAGTATGCTTTAATGCAATTGATTAGTAATTACCGGAATAATCGAGAGGCGAAAATTGTTTGATATGAATAACGACAAACTATTGTGATGGAAGGGAGGAAATTGGTAAAATAAGTATTATAGTATTTATTCATTCTCACCACCTGAAATTTATCTGCGAGAAGTTTTTATTTTACTCTAGAATTTTTTTTCGCTCAGTGTACGCACGTCTCTCCCAAATGCTTCAGAGTTCATCCCCCAAAACAATCAGCTTGTCGTTAAACCCATCGTAAATTAAAATCCTTCTTTACTCCAAAACATCTCAGGTAATCCTTGTTGCGCTCAGAATTTATTGAATCAACGTGGATACACTGTAGTACACCACGCCCGGCTCGAATTCGTCTCCGCGCCGTATATCTTGAAGCAGTCAGTTGGCTGTTTGGTTCGGTCCGTTTCGCGGATTTTCAAGGGAGTAAGAGAGAGAGAGAAGGTGGAGTTGCCACAGGATAGTTACCAACGAATTGGTATGCGAGCACGAACAGACACTCGTGAGGCAATATAACGCTCCGTACAGAGTATATTCAAGTTCCAACAATTGTGCTCTCCTCTTACGTTGTGAGAGGACGCGTGTAAAGGTATACCACTGGCGTATATAACGATACATACTTCACTTTGCTAGATACTAACAAAGTCCGGACGTTGAAAACGAGTTGCAGAGGCGTCTCAGTGATGGCATTTGTACTCACCCATACTCATTCTCAATTTCGTTTTCTCTCTTATACTAACGTTATTCTATTACAACATGAACGAGAAGCAACGAATACTAGCGCCAATACTATAGTGCTATTACCCCGTTAGCGTGGTTTCACGCTCCACACAGAGCAACATTACGGAAACGATTCGAGTTATAGTACCAAGCTACACTGATAAAATAGGGGAAGAGAGAGGGCAGAACTTGCCATTGACCACCAGAGGAGCATCGATTCCGAATTCGTAATACCAATTTACGTGGAAATAGCAATAGATTGTCTGCAACAAAGGCCTGAATTCTTTTTTTTCCTCCAATTTCTCTCCGTCCCATCTCCCCTCTCATATCTCTGCAAACAATTTTCATTGTTTCTCTCTCTCTTTCTCTATCAACTATTTTATCGTTCTAGTGATTCTCTCTTCTATTTTTACTTTTACGAACACAAAGGGGAATAGAGTAACGGTATCTTTGGCAATGGAAATCGGTGATTATTTTCTGGTTATTGCGGAAACATTGGAAGAATAGCCAAGTATTCTAATCGTCAAGCGATTGCTAATTCGACCATTGGGCTCTCAGTGATTATTGATGAATTACGTTGTTCAACGTAATTACCACAGGTCGATGAGGTTATTTTTATTGCAACAGCTTTGGTAAACTGATCGTGCCGGGGTTTTGTTGGAAATATTAAGCTTTGCCTCTTCTGTAAAATGCAGACTAGAAATCTTGTATAAGGGCTCTTTTACATGAATTATTTGAGACACGGCTCAGTAACTTGCCAAAGGTACGTTTAATATTTCATGCCGTTCTTTGTTAGACAAATTGTTTACGGTCAAATTCGTGATAACGTAGATTGAATTTTTATTTATTTATTCCTTCGTTATTTTTATCCTTCGCACATTCAGGCATTGGACTATTTCGAGAAAAATGCTGAAGGTAGAAAGTTCACGGTTAACAATTAATTTTATACTGACGAATAGCCAATGCGGCTTTTTCCACTGATCCTAACTGATGTTCTACTGTCGACCTTGCCACACACGAAGGATTACCAGATAGTAACATCCATTCGTTTCACGTTTCTATCACACGTACATAGGTTTAAAAGGTAAAAGACGAACCAGAGACCAACAAACTACATGCAGCTCTGTATATCTGTATGTATAGATGGAAAAACACTTTCCACGTGTCCTCCACAACCAGAGTAAATTGAAGATTTTTATCGGTCACGATCTTCAACGTTCAACCTGAAAAAGAATGCCTCCCTTTGTATTGTTTCCTCTAAATTTTTTTTCTATTTCTTTTTTTCAACTTCTGCAGTTTTTTCCCATCTTCCCTTTCACAGTAGGTGAATCTACCTCCAAGAATATTACCTCCGTGGCGCATCCTCGGGTTTCCTTTTCTTTCTTGACATACGAATCTTTTAAAGGAAAAAAAGTTTTTCCTACCAGCCAGCTAAATTCACGATTCCACTGGGTTCCATAAATAAATTCGTATTTGGATTTATGGTGTCCGTACAAGAACTTCGAGAATCTACTCAGTTCGTATGTCGAAGTATCGACGAGTTATCGTCGTGCTGGAGGGCTAGGTTCATCATCCATGTTGTTAAACTCGAAGTTATTCAGAATGCACATTTTTTAACAATGATTCTTCGTTCTGCTTATTTGCTTCTATCATTTCTAATGCAATGGCCCTTTGTAATATGAAGATAATGTCACTTTCAAATGTCACTGGAAATTCTTTTTCTGCCGTTATCCAAGGGTCATTTCATTTTCTTTTCTCGCGTATAGCGAAAACGTAACCACTAACTTTTCAACAGTAGGTGCAATTTCCAACCTAACTGCATATAGGATTCGAACTTTATATCCCTCTTTCTCCAAGTTTGAACGTTAGAATTTTGAAATCGAAGGTGATAAGGATGAGGCATTATTTTTTTTTTATTCTAGCTCTCCTTAGTTTCCTCAGTGAGGAAAAAGTTGAATTTCTAGGAGATGATAAAGGGGGGAAGGATGAAAAAATTGATATAAGAAGCCATTAATGCTAATGAAAATTCGTTGGAGCTGAGAATTTCCCGGTTCTCTTAAATTGATGGAATGACAGGATTTTCTAGTGAATTTCTTTGGACCCTTCGCTCCTTGTCTTCCGGCACTTGAATTCAATTATATCGGCTTTGCTTATGTCAAAGAGTAAAATACTCTGTAAGGTGTGTTGAATGTTCTTACGATGAATAGGAGGCATCGATGCCTCCGAGGCTGAAGTGAGTATGCAAATGCATTGAGAAGTGGGTACACATTGATATGCAGGTGGGACATGTCGACGAGGAGAGACTGGAAAAGTAAGTTAGAGGGGCTTCGTGCTTTTTTTCTCCATTTCTTCTCTTTCCTTGGAAGAACCAGAATCATTGTATGAGATTCTTCAATGTCTGGCGTCTCCCGTTTCTCCAAAACTTTAACGCTAAGAATTACATTCACGAGTATCTAATGAATCCAATTTAACAAAATAATCATTATATAGCTTCGAATAATTTAAATAAACTTTTTCATTTCCAATTTGAAGAAAAACTTCGATTCGGTCGCAATAATGGAGGATAAATGCTCGGGTTTATTCGAGAGGCGTTAATGATGCTTCGATTTTCAATAATATAAATTTCACCGGTTGAGTTTGAAAACCGAATAAGAAGCGAAGAAAGAAAGAATGAGAGATAGAGAGAAAAAAAGTGAACCCGAGCCCATTTTTAGACTATCACGATTTATCACGTGGCCACGACACCAAGCGGAAAACGAATTATTCCCCTGAGCCAATGCGGGTTCTCGCGTCTTCCTATAATACTTCAGACAATTTTCCAAGCACCACTGTTGTAGATGAGTGAGTGAGAGAAAGAGATAGAGAGAGCCGCGGTATTGCAGATGAAAAAAGATAAATGAAAACTTTTTTTTTTTTAGTAAAAGAGAGAAGCGCGCTAGCGAGAGAAGTCGGAGAAAAAGAATCAATGTGTCATGGATCGAATGAATTTAGAGCGGAGTTTTGCCATGGTTATCCTCTGAGTTATAGTGCCGTAGATCAAGTGTATTTCAGTAGCACATTTTTGATATGTGCGTAATCAGCGTCGATGATTTATCGATGAGATCGTTCTACATTTTCCGTTTATACAGTACGTTGATATTCATTGCCAGTAGAAATTGAGACTTATTTAAACTTTTTTATTCATCGTTCCACTTGATTCAGATTCATTCTTCTTCCTCTTGGTTTCTTTCCCCTCATTTTCCTTTCGAAAGAAGTTATACTAACGTGACGATTTTCGATCCATATTTTTTCTTGGGAGATGCATGGAATAATTTTAGGCATCGAAATCTCAATGGATGATGCATTAGTGCATTACCTATGCTAATTTTAGAATATTCATAACAAAGAATTCGACGGAAATTGCTGAAATATTCAGTGAGAAATATTCCATTCAGAAGCATAGTGCTGTTGAGGATGTTGAGCGACTGAAGAAATGGTAAATCTAATTTGAAAAGATTGAAAAAAAAATGAAGTAAAATTTTTATTGGATTTAGGAAGCTATTGACGGAGAAAATTAATAGAAAAAATTACATGTTATTCAATGGGAAATGGGTAAAAATTGATATTTCCGTAAAAAATGATTAAAAAATTCTGTTTTTTTTTGAGTGTACAAAGGAATCCTGAACACGATTCTTGATAAAAATTCCATAATTATTAGAAAGATATTTTTCTTTATTGAAAAAAAAAAATTATTTATTAGAACAAAAGGATGCTCCTAATAATTATGAAATTTTTATCTAAAATCGTTTTTAGAATTACTCTAATGCTAAAAAAATTTCACTGATTTTTCATTAAAATTTTATAAACATAATCCATTCGGTATCACGTAATAATCTATTAACGATTCAATATTTTGACAAAATATTATGGGAAAATATCTTCCAACGAAATATCTATAAAGATAATAATTCATTAATAAATATTCCTACAATAAATAATTCACGATAAAATGTTTCCAAAAATAATAATTCTCTGAATATTGATTTTGTTTCTTTACTGTTTTTTTACCATTAATGTATTAATAGACTTCTAATTATTTGGCAGTAGGTTTGAATGTTTCTATTTCTCTTTTATTCGAATGAGTGTGTTATTATTATAATTACTTTGTCGTGAATTATTTTTTTTCTACTTATTTTGTCATTTGTTATTTTTTTTTGAGTTATTCTATCGTTGATTTTTTTGTCGTGATTAGATTATTACATGGAATCATCCATTCATTTTTATGAATTCATCACTATTTTTCCAAAGTCGTTCAACATCCTTAAGCTTCTCAGATCATACGCACTATTATGATCCATTTGATTTCCCTATACGTTACAAAATCCGCGAGGAAAAGAAGCCTGAGGGAGTCTATTGAACGCGCGGTAAAACTGCAGCGATTGAGACTTGAAAAAACGATTAAAGTCTCATGGTTAGTGGGTGAAGCAGTACTTTAATTAAGCTCTGAGGGTGTAGCTCGTAGATATCGATTGATTCGACAGTTGCAACGTCGTTGCGAATTGCAGGTAGCTAAGCCACGTGAAAGATCAGGATAAAGGAAAAGGAGGTTAATTAGTTGAAGCTGAGAAAATTAACACGTTCTGCTACTGGCAAAAATTCAAAATCAACTGAAAAAGTCACTCATTTCTCATTTTTTCATTGAAAACATTTGAAACAATTTAATAATTTTATTAATCATTTTATAAAAAAGCCGTTCTATCAAAATGAACCGTTGAACTTTTCTCATTTTACTGAGACCCCATTAACTTTTCATTTCATTAGAAATTTTAATTACAAATGAAGCAAACACTAATGGAAAATATTCAATCTCAATACATGGTGAGAAACAGTTTTGTGCACTTATGAGAGACATATTTGGTGCTACATGCACGGGAGAATTGTGTCTGCAGAGAGGGCATTGCTTCGGAAAATTTGCTTGACATTCTGAATGTCAGTGCAGTGATAAAGAGGAAATTAAATGCCTCGTACCTTCATTGTCGCGTGTTGTATTGTGATAGTAGACAGATAAGTCCACTCGTAACATCTCCCCACGAGAGACATCAAGTCTTGTTTCATAGTAAAACAATTCACGGAAAGGAGCTTCGGATTATTTTCATGATTTTTTTTTGCATTACGAATTCTCGAAATTAAATGAATATAGAAGAAGAATCCCAAGGGAAAGGTTTTATATCAATCATCTATCTCGAATTATATTAACGAATTACTCGAATTATATAATTCAGTAGTAAAGTACTAAAACGATTCAAATGAGTGAATTTTTATTGGGACTCGATTTTTTTTAATATTTTGGAGACTAAGAAAAGTAGGGGAATCCCTACAATGACTCCTCTTTTTTAAAATTCAAATGACTCCTTTCACACGTCGAATATTCTCTACAGGAAAGGCTCTGATGAAAATGATTACTCCAAAAGTTAATGCAAATATTTGGTGGGTTTAGAAATTTCTAAAAAAAAAGCGCAGCCAAACCTGCCGAGTATTTGCGGCATCGCTGGATTATATCTACGTATTATGATTAAGTTATAAGAATTCAATAGCTCTAAGATTGTTAACATAAAATTTATGGGGTGAACGGTTCAATGGATGAACGATTGAGATTATTGCATGATAATTATCAAACATTTGATAATCACTTGAATTGAAGATTATATCAATCGTGATTGATTGATTGTTTAATATAGATAGGGTAAGATAAAATATTGCATTCATTGGAGTGAACAAATTGGAAAATAGTGGTTTTTACCGAAAAAATCGAGGTTACCAGTGATTGAATGTATATTTTCTTCCAAGGGATGTTCTAAATGAAGATAATGAGCATCGAAGTGATTACTTCATGAAAGATTTTGATGAAAAATCCGGAATAATTCACTTCCATTATGAAATAACAGTTGAGATCAATTTCCACAATTTAGTATAGTAGCTAGTAGCGACGAAATGCACAAGTTCTGAGAATTTGATAGCGCATGGTGTCTCGGTAGCTTAATGGTGAAGCAGCCGCCCGGAAAGTGGAATGATGAGAGCTTTGATACTCTCCTGAGATCGATCCAGAGTGCCGTCATATTTTTCCGAACTTGTGTAATTAATTAACATCTTATTTTAAAAATCATTTGAATTTTCATCTTGATTTAAATTTTCTAAAAACACTGGGGATAAAGGGAAGTTGAAATACTCAAGAATTGAGCTTTTTCTTCATTACGCCGGTAGAGATTTATAATAATTTTCAACGATTTTCTGACCGATGAGGCCTCAAACAAGAAATGATGTCACGAAAATAAATGTAAAAATCAATATGGTCGTTAAAATTGATCTCTACAATTATAAAATAACTTCAAATTTTTACCGGAATTCGAACAATTTGCGTACATCAGTTTCCATGTATTGACGCAATATTATAAATTCATAACGGCGATATTTCTGATATTTGAATCCAATCTTCAATGCATGAAAAAAATATGCTGCTGCTCAATTAATCTCAATTTCTTAGTTATGTCCAGATATATCCTATTTATATGCGAAATATAATGAGAATTCTACATAAATGAGAACAATACATAGAAATGACGGTGAAAATTCCTATATATTATTCATAGAATGACTATATCCGGAATATGCAATTCATATAGACCTTTTTGCGCAGAGAATGATGAGAAATCGAGGGGGAGGATGAAGACAACGAGCCGTAGATGTTTTCCCGCGGGTTTTTTCTGCGGCCCAAAAGATATTTTCAATGGCTTGATGGAATAACCAATTGTTTTTCAGTCCACGTACCACGAGTATCGCGATTCACCTGGCACGAAACTTCATATTCTATTCATTTTTTTTTTCCTCGGTTTTTTCTTTTATTCATTTTCAACTTTACTCTGTTTTTCATTTCTTCTCCTCTTTTTTTTCCTATCGTAAAATAAAACATAAAGAAATATGAATAAAGGTTTTTGTATAGATCCCAAATATTCTCAACATGAAGTATTGGCTTTTTCCTTCAGTTTCTTTTATTCCTCATTCGATTTGTTTTTCACGTAAATTCTTTTTCTTTTCAAGGCAAAACACCAATCGCTAAATCTTTGGATCTCTGCCTGAGGGACTTTTCGGCTTTTTTTCTCCCCTTTCTTTTCTTTCTCTCGAGAGAGATCAACATTTGTTTTATGCTAATGCCACGTGAATCTGCAGGCAATATTCCCCAATGGTAACCTTCTGAAAGGTATATCGTGAGAGAACAATGGCTGTTAAAAAGCCAAGGGAGGTTGTGGATTTCATATATATATATTTTTTCCATATTCTAAGGAAAATCAGCCACGGGGCGAATGTGCGTCAATGATTTTTATGATTTTACAAATTATTTGCTACAAAGGCATTCACCTTGTTACTATAAAGGCGTGGGTAATTCATATAAATTCACCAAAAAATCCATGACCTATAGAATACTCGAGGATTTCATATTTTTTTCGTAACTTTATCACACGTGAAATATACGATGAAATTGGAGAATGGTATTCTTGGGCTGTGGTACATGAAATTCTCGTTTGACCTTTTGACAGATGATTTTGTTGTGAGAAATACTGGCAAGAGAAATTTATGAAAACAATGTAAAAGGAAATAACATTGGAATAGCAAGTTGAGAGAAAATAGCATGAAGTATTTGTGTGAAAGAGAGAAGAATAGAAGGAAGTAGTAATAAAACTTTGCAACAAATCGAACTTTCAAGTGATTTAAAATAAAATATATATA
>JABSMS010072243.1:0-18837 GCA_018902275.1 Aleiodes sp. PSUC_FEM 10030003
TTGTTACACTGAGCGTGACCGAGGCGCCAGTCTGTGTCCCACCAGATGTAAATTACCCGAGGCCTCTTACCAGTTACATGTGAATATATACATATAACTGAAGTGGACTGAAGAAGAGTCATGGATATTTTTTATGTAAATATGCGTGTGCGAATGTATGGATGACGATACCACCTGCATGAAGATTCAGCTTCCGGTTTGACTACATTAGCATTAAGCGCCGATGATTTCATGAAAAATAGGGGAATGCTTGGTAACGCAATGACTTGTTCTAACTTTTTTGTTTAATTAATAAAAAAAGCAAGCTCGGTACTGAAATGTCTTGTTACGTTATTTTATCCCCTTGTATGATTGTGCAAGTTCTATGTTTGAGGAAAGGGTGGATGTCATTGGAAATTATTTATCGCTCATTATAATGCGGGTATACTTAAAGTGCACATACGCTGTGAAAAAATAGAGGGAGAGAGCAAGAGAGAAAAAACATGAATTTTGCACAAGCAACAACAGCGAGAGGAGAGGAATCGGCAGCGTATATTGCGATCGAGATATCGATAAGATCCACGCAGTGTTTGTGAGAGCCAACCGCCCACGATTTATTGAGTTCGCCAGATTGGACATGTATCGAATTGCCTACTTTTTTTGTTTGAATTTACAAGAATATGCGTTCATGTTAAATTTGTAAGTGAAAAATTACTCTCATTTTTTTCACCATAAATTACAAGATTTTTAATAAGAAAATTGAATTAAACATTTTAATTTAAAATGGAAAACATCTCTCTCGTGACTCTGGGAATGAGCGTGATAATATCATGAAAGTGAAATTTCACGTTTATAATCGCTTTGAATTAATTTTCGCAGTGGTCAAGTTGTTCGACAGTTATACAGGTGGAGTAACGAGTGAGGTTACAGGTGTAGCGAATGAATTCCGGTTTCGGTTGATTGATTGAATCAACTGCGATAACATTTTCATTTATTCTTCAAATAAATTTTGCAGAAATCACACTGAATTAAAATGTAAAAACTACAAATCTTTCGTGGAAGATTGATGATCGATCCAACTTGGGTTACTGGAGCATGCGCTCGACTTTTTTGCATGAGAAGCTCCCACGCTACTGTATCTAAAAGAGGGGACACATAGGGGAGACGTGCTAAACATACGGGGAAACGGGAAAGGGAAGAATGGAAGAGAGGCGAATGAAAAAAAAAATGAAGAGAACGAAGCTGTGACAGAAAAAGTGGGTCGCGGTCTGTTGGGTTACTCTCGTTTGAGTACTCTATCGAAGAAGTGTGAGTTCTCGCACGTTTTATTTATGACGCAACTGCGTCGATTGGGTCTGACGATTTTTCATGTTGAACGAAACGCGGTGCATTGTACGAGTATACTTTCTCGTTCCAGAAGACTGCTCGTATTTTATTCATCGGCGAAAATCATAAATTAAAGAGAACTAATTTGTATTTCAAGTAAAGTTCGTTGTCACCTCAATGCTCTTGAATTAATGATTGAGAACAAGATTTCACCGTCAAAAGTGGAGCACAGCCCTGAGAAGTTGAGGAACACGATAATACTTTGGCACGATGAAGAAAAAAAGAACATGAGAAAATTTTGAACTTTGCGCCATTGTGACTAATAGAACGGAAGGGACGAAGTAGAGGCTTCTCCAATAGAGTTAGCCGGAAGTTGGGTTTTAGCGATAAACCAACGGGTCATATGGCCAGTGTAGCGTATCCCTGGATTCTCTACTCTGGCAAGTTTATTCGTTAACAACGATGTTTCAAACGGTTCTTGACGGTTTTATGATACGCCTCGACAATCAGAAAATGCGAGTATGATTTAACGGGTAAACCCATAAGAATAGATAATGCGATATAACAAAAATACTCAAAGTTACCGGTGTAAGGATATGCCTGTACCGTTTCGTAGATTTTTTGCGCCTGGCCAAGCACAAACCTATCCTTTCTCGAAACAAACATATGATTATTAAAGCACGTGCCTTACGTGTCTCTGGCTGGCGCCCAACTCAATTCACTCTTCATGCACAAGTGCATGCCCAACACTTGAGAATCATCTTATAATGTTCTCACGTAGAGTTTGTAGATACGTATTCTACGTCTGTATTGCAGTGAAAACGAAACAGTTTTCCACATCGTCTTTTACGTGCACTGATTCTTTATATATTTCATTTATAGAATTTTGGTACTCTACCGATTTTCAATTTAATTTATTGATGGTTAATTTAATTGTGCAATTAGTTTCCGTCGGGAGTAAATAATAAAATTATTGTGATCGAATAATGGAGTTGTGGTTAATGTAATTGAAAAGGATGTTTAATCATAACGTTCAGTCCGTTCAAATAGCAGTGTTGGAATAATGTCAGAAGCGGGGGATGTTTGCCCTTGGAAAATACGACGATGTCTTTTCAAAAAAATTCTCCGCAATTTTATTAGTTCATCAATTGAGATATTTATGTTCACATTGAACGAACGAGTTTATTCTCACGCAATAACATTTTTCCATATACTGAAAATAATAATTTGATTCTCTCATGTTTTACCTGCGTGATGCCATTGAACGCGAGATTGTGTGAAGGCGTTAGAAAAACTTGATTCTAGCATTGCCGTAAGGATAATTTGATTCGAAAAAAAAAATACTAGTTGTCGACTATTTTCTCAGGTAGATAGGGGAAGCCACTCTTTTGGATTCCTCACATGGATAACGGATTTACGAGTATAAAAGGGTTTACACCCGTTGGCTAGTAGTAATAACTAGCTCGCGCCCGGGATAAACTATACCGTGGTATCATCAAGCTCCCCCTTGGGGGTTGGTAATGATGTAGTTTGACGTGATTTTTTTTTTAAAGAAGTATTCTGGGCGAATAAATGATACTGAGTAAGAGGAAATAGAGGAGGAAAAAGTTATTGAGAATAAGAGATTGAATTAATTGGCATATTACGATAAATTCTATGTATTTGGAAAAATATATTGAAGAGCTCAACAAATATTATCGTATACAATGAATTCTCAAAGCTTATTGTCAATAAAGAAGATAACATCGAGCTTATTGAAAATGACGATCGCGAGGAAATGGAATGAAAGAATTATTTGCAGAAGAAAAAGTATCCAAATCCTTCTCTTTATTTTCTTATTCTACATTAGACTGAACGTTTTGCACTTTTATGTAATAATTTATTTATCGTGAATTAACAATACCTTAATCCTGCAGTAAATTCAATGAGAATACGGTCAATTACCGTTATATACATTGCATTATAGCGCGTTAAATCCTTCAAGTGAATCAGCTACGTCCACCCACGTAATTGATGACTCCTCCACTATTGGAAAAGTGGCATAGAAAAGTCCAAAGTTTTCAATGCACTCTAATCACTACAGTGAGGCTCGTTTACCTGCACCCGTGACCTCTCTCTCAATCTTGTTAATTTTTTTCTGAGAACATTTTTGCAACGAGCAAAACGACGGCAATCAACAATTCAAGGCTTGTTACTGATGATGGATTATCATCATTTTGATAGAAGAGAAAACAAAGGGATTACGACTGATGGAATGGGAATCAAAATCTAACAAAAGTAGTCTTCATAGAACGGTTTTGGGGCTTTAGGGAATGAAAGAAAAATGTGATTTTAGGTAGTATAAAATTGGAGTTGAAGTCCTCAAGAGTTTTGGATAAAGAGTTGATATTATTATGTAATGTAGTAAATCAAGCCATGTGAATTTCTTACGAGAAAAGGTGACAAATTATTGATCACAATTTTTATTAAAAAGCTAGGATCATATGCGCCATGACACGGAAATGGCGCATATGATGTTTTTTTTATTTATTTAACGTCGCTATATTTATGCTCCATGATGTGCTAATCAGCGACGGGGGTTCATGGTGTATCTGTGGACAAAGCACATGTAATTCATAACAGTGGTGCTTCCGTCAACCGGCAGAGGCCGGGTTTTGAGGCATATGATGTGACAGACGAATTTTTTTAAATCATTGAAAAAAATCCCGCGACTATTTTTAAAAAAACTCAATCCCAATAAAAATGAAATTATTTGAACCATTTCACCACCTCTCGACTGCATTATTTCACTCGGCTATTTTGATTTCATTTTTTTTTGCGTAAACAATAATTTTTAAGTTTGGTAAAATGTCCTGCCTTTCGTTACCCCTTAATGATGACATTGCTATGTGTTATTGTTGCATGTATTATAACAGAACTGTATTATTTTTGCATGTGATATTGTAGAAGGTAATATTTGTTACTGTTATTTTTGTGTGTGTTATCACAGTGATGTGTTATTTTGACATGTTGCCGATAGAGGCCATGAAAACGGAAAATGGACCAAATTCGATTGACCATATTGTTGAATATTTTGTGAAAGAGGAAGGCGCGAGAAGAAAATGAGGTCAATTGGACGGCTCGACTCGGAGTAGTTAGTCCTTGGTCATGTTAACGAGGTAGCTTTTGTCAAGAAGAAGGAATATAATTAATTCATCATCGATTTTAATAAAAAAAATCAATTTACTTCAAATCCCGTGTTTTTATACAGAACAATATCTCCGAAACCCATGAAGATATACAGTGAGAGAAACAAATTTTTGTCAAGAATATTTTTACTTAGAAATTTTCGACGAAAAACGTTCTGGAATTGAAATTGCTTCAACTCAAATCTAACATTTTTCATCTAATAGTAAATTCAAATTTTGTTGTTTGAATTGAAATTTGCATGAAAGTTTGATTTTACTATTAATAAATACATGAGATCTGAATTGAATCAATTTCAATTCACGAATTTTTTTTTGTCAACAATTTTCAAGTGAAAATATTCTTGACAAAATCGTTTTTTTTCTCTCAGTTTAGGTCACAAATTTTCCCTAGAGCTTTTCGATGCTGAGCAGGGGATTCCGGAAAAAATTTGCATTGAAATCTACAGCAACAGAGCAATGACTATTCAGAAATGTTCGAAATCGTGAATGGAGGGAAATGATACTAATGATTCAGTACCATTTCAAATTAGGAGAGAAAACAGAGGAATTATTACTGAGACGTAAAAAGGTGGAAGATGAATGACAATTAACGCGTCGATAACAAATTTGGAGGTAGAATATTCCGGATATTCCCTGGCGATTCATGAGAGAGAAATTGCAAATGCAAAACCAGAATTGTCAATATTTAATTAATAGTTGGAACAATGCCACTTGGGTATATTAAATGGTTCCGCAATTCTCATTGCGTTGGTAGTAGACAGGTGTGGACATTACGCGAGGGTCGATGCAACGCACTGTCTCACCACTACTGTAACTCAGCCATCGACCAAATTATAAAGCGTACGCGTTAATAAAACCGGTTGTCTACCTCGGCGGGCGTTTAATAAGGCCAATAATTTTTTTCCCCTTCTTCTGATTAATCGAAAATTCTTTTTTAATAAACACCCAACGGTGTAGCGTCGAAAAGGATGAAAAAAACTCTAAATAATAGAGGCAAAGTGGTTTTAGAAGTGATGAAGCAAAAGTGCCCATAAAATTATGTGATAAAAATAGAAGAATAAAAATAAAACAGTTATGTTGAATATTTTGCTTGAAATTGAGGCTCCGAAGCGTTGAGAAAGCCATTTTCATACACCATTTCCTTGGCATTGAGGAAGAAAAAAAAGTGTGGATGATACAATCATTTCTCAAGAACAACAGCTTCTGTTGTTTAACACAAAACATAATGAAATACAAGTGCCGGGAAATAACACATTCTGGTATTCTACCGGATTTAGTTTAACGTTTTGTATTAGTCACGCTGTGTTGGGGTTACAGAGTCAGTAGGGCAGTAAATGGTGTGGCGGGTGATAGTTGTTTGGTATTATTCGCCTACGTACTGAGTAAATACTCACTGGTGATGATCTATAGTTGGATGAATTGCAATATATTACTACCTACCTTTGAGTTCAACGTGCCCACAGATTAATTAAAACTGTAATCAATTGTTACGCATGAGATGGTGGGATAAGAACTATGAATATGGGCGACTAATTATTCAGGATCACTTGATGGAAGACATTGATTTTTTTTCTGTTATTTTGGAGCCTCGAGATTAATAGTGGGATTATGTTATTCATCGCGAAGTGTTCCTAGAAATATTTCCAATACTTCTGCAATTTTCTGTAGTGGTGGATGAAAAGTATCATAGGAATTTAACGGACGTATTCGATTTTGGTTGGAATTCGATTATTCGATGTAATGGAAAGGGCTTGGAAAAAGCGAAAGTAATTGAGATTGGATTTTTTCAATGATTCCATTGAAATACGGAGGAAATTTCCAATGGAAAGCATGTGACAGAAATGATTTTTGATTTATTAAAAAATTTGATTGCTTTGTCGAAAAATTGAAGGCATTCCTGTCCATTCTTCAAATGTTGGAGATTTTTATGCTCAATCCCGATTATGATGACGAGAGTCAAAAAATCCATTCGAATCGCAGTCTGTAATAATCAAAAATCATGGGGAAAAAGTCTGAAAAATGCTTTTTACAAAAACCGACCAATGTAAAATAGCTGTGTCGGTTGTTACTCCATCTACATAGCTTTTATGAGCTTTCCCTCACATAAATTCCAATCACTAATATCTTAATCCGACAAATGTCACTTTTATGAATTTCGAATCAATTTTATTCATAAATATTCTTCCGTATTGAGGATTTTGCTTGAAAAAAACTGGAATTGAGTGCTACACTGACTTTCTCTACATTCCATCGATCAGTTATTCCCGCGTTTCATTTAGAATGCGGAGAAAATCATCAATGCACTGAGGAAAACATATTTTAATTCAAAAAAAAATTCTATCCTCAACATGAGCATAAATAAATAATTCTACATTCACAGATAAATTAAGAAATCAGAGATATCCAAGAAAAAACTGAAGTTTTTCATGAAGCAATGTCATGCATAACGGTTTATGAACTGAAGTGTCCTACGCAATGTGCTAATGAAGCGTAGGCCGTTACGCACTGGATATATTTTGATGGAGTGCCACCTGTCTTAACAATTAAGCAATCGTCATCAACTAACTAATATCTGTTCTTCGTAATCCCGCACAACAATCATATTATTTGCGATGCATGCAACGAGGCATGTAATTTAAATGCCTAAATTCACGCAGTGATATCCGATGCAACTCGCACGTGTTGTATCAATGAGTTCAGTATCTGCAATAATCTGGAAAACATAGAAACTAGACTTTACGAGTCCGCTGGAATGTTGAGCTGCCAACTGGCGTTGAAAATTATCAAATGTTATCTCGAATTTTAGAGACAAAGATTAGGGACAAGTGAAAACGCGAAACAGAAATAATATGAAATGCAACACATGGAGCTACACTTCCTGGAGAATATTTTGACACTGGAAATTCGTTAACGATGCTAAGGCTACTGATAATATCATAAAACTTATACTAAATTAATGAATTTTGAATTAACTAAATTTTGCAGGTATGTAAAGCAAGTATTTTGCATAATTTATAGTCCTGATGAACAAACGATAAATTTGGAATACTTGATGCGTACAGGAGTATCGTATAAATAAAAGAGTGCATTAATTGCGAGCATTTGAATTTACCATTTGGAATCAATGCCCCTCTGATTGCATATGTAGAGATGATGTTCTGATAAGCATGATTATTCATTCGAGTTCATAAAACTCGTAAAACCTGTGTGTTAATGATCAACGTTAATAACATTGTATTAACGTAATTTTGTTTTTGTTTTTCATTCTGTTCCCTCAACGAAGTTAATGTAAATCAGGAGAATGGGTTCCCGCGCTCTTTCCTCTCGTTAGCCAAGAATAAGGTAGAGTAACGTGAAGAAATAAAGCCAAGATCGGCAAAAGAAGGTCGGTAGGCCGGTGTGTGGAGTCTTTGTTAAAACTACAACATACGAGAGTCTTTCCTCCCCCCAATGTGCAATGAATTTAGATGCACAAGTTTTGCAGCATCCATCTGTGTGTCTCCCCTTCCCAGTGTACTGCTATGGTAAAAATCGTTTGTCGTAAATGTTGAATTTTAGTGCACCACTGTGCAACATCACGAGTCTCGAGAGATGTTGGAGACTACTCACGTATAAGTTCACGTGGTAAGAAATCTTCGGGTTTCACTTCCCTTGTGTTTTCGGTCACTTGAACTCCTGGCTTGGGTCATAAATTTTTTAACAACCCACTGCCAATGTGTTTCAGTATTTTTCCATTTTTTTCCCGCAACGTTGAAACGGAACACGATTAAATTAAAAAATTACCGAAAGTATTGCGTCAGATATGAGAGAGTAACGGTGAATTTTTTTGTGTTTCGAGACACAAGTTCATCGATAATTTCCCATAAAATTATGTATATGTGTACGGGTTAACGAAATCCAGTTTTTGTACATTGCGGGTAGTCTTTTTATACTACATAAGAGTAGCTGAGGTAGGTGGGCGAGGTTGACCACAGCAGGGGCCATTGAGAGTAAATAGCTGGGCACGACCATTGATATATGCTAAAGGTGTACGAATAAGGCCACTGGGCATCCTTCCCGACGACGTTAATGAGAAAATAGCACGGACATGCAAATACGTATCTTAAATCCAATAACAATATTCCTCTTTTTCGTGATCATTACGAGAAATTGTCGCCAAACGGAAAAGCCAAACATTCCTCTTTTGTTTAGTCTTTAATTCGCGGTAGATTATTCTTCTCTGGCTCTATCCGATTGTACTAACCAGAGTCATTGATTTAAGTTTTATTTATAATGTAGAAAACCAAGCGTGACAAGTACTGAAACTTTTTATTTCCCTACAAAAATTCTTATTGGACTGGAAAATTTACCACCAACTGTTCAACTATACCGTAGTGGTATTCCATTGTATCTGTGAGATTCTCCCATAATTGTTTCCTTTTCATGAGGTATACAATAAGAAGCACGTTGCATCTTCATGGAGACACCTTATGCAAGCGGAAAGAAGGGAAATTTCACATGCAATGATTATAAATGTAACGCCTCGGGCAGAATATATTCGAGGGAATTTCTATTGCGAATGCATCAACATCGCGGATTTTTTTCTATTACGAATGTCAGAATATATACTATCAAAAAGTAACAAAGACTGCTCGCATTCATACATATTTCTCTTTCATCCATTCAGGTTGAAGCTTACGTATTGCTGACGGAAAAAGTAGAAAATCCTGATGCATAAGACTCCTATACCGTTATACATATTTGAGATATCCCACGCAATCGTTTAACAAAGTTCGCCTCACGTCTGAGGGTGTATCGGGCTTTTGCCCCATGAGTGTTTGGACAAAGGGGAGAAGAATCAAAGTGGTTTCAGCGACATGCGGAGGATGAGAATCGAGACAGAAGAAGCGAAAAAAAAGTTTCTAAAACACAATGCAAATACAAGTAGTTGCTAACCTTGAGAGAGTATCTCTCACGATGGTAGCTTTTAGGTATCAAAGGCACGGCCTCTCAGTGGTAGCTTCTTACTATCACACACGTATATGAAACACGTATGTAGGTTGTTATGCAGCACTGAGAACACAGGTGGAGCGTAAATATCGCCATGAGCAATAAACGTTAATACATCGTACTCCAGGAACATTTACAGCCGCGCTAACATTGCAGTTGCTGCGTCGGTTAAGTTCAGGCAATATGTGTCCAGGGGATCGTGGAAAAAAGGAAGAAAGAGACGGAGAAAGAGACAGAGATGATAAAAAACAATGAAAAAGTAGATAGCTGTATGCGATGAAATAGCTGGAGAAATATAAGGCTTATATCGATGCTTTTCTAAATGATTTTCTGCTTCCAGCGAGGCGTTGCGGAGGATGGCTTTGATTTACGGTATAAAGGAAAAGGGTATGGATTATACTGCATTACAGAGGGTTGTACTTGGATGAGACGAAATTGAAGAGATTCCAGGACATGCTATTTGATATGTCGTCGCTGTTAAAGTTTTAGGTTGATATGTCCAGAATTTCAGGGCTCCAAACGACCAGAGTGAAGATTATATCGGGTGATGCTGAATTGGATAAAGGCCAATTGGCTGGACAGAGTCTTGATACTTGTACATTGAGATTCTCACGCAATATGCTCCCAACGAGAAGGCACTTTACACGATCGATAGAATAGATTTGCATTCAATGCAATAAGTTATCTGAGCTTCGGGATAGACCTAAGTAAAATAAGTTTAGAGAATCGAAACGCAAGTGGTTGATTAATAACGAGGAAGTTACCAACGTCTATGGTACCTCAATCCTCGTTTTTCCCATGCTAGAGGAATAGCGATAAATTATACATGGGGGTGGAGAAATAGCTGGACAAAGACGAAGGATCGTATTTATTTCACGTGGAAAATTTGCGTTAATTTTGTCTCGAATTGGATTTTTTAATTCTTTACAATTGGATTTGCTGTTCGGAGATTATAATAAAACATCACCATTAATTGCATGCACACGTCCTTGAGTGTACTATTGAGATGAATAGTTAGAGAGAGAATAAGAGGAGGAGGAATATCGTAAATGAGCCATAAATTTTATTAATGAATAAATGATACGTTCAATTTCATTTTCGTTTTATCATTTGCAGTCTAATGTGAATCTCGCGGAACTCTGTCGGCATTCGGTCAATTTCACACGGAGAATTGAGGCAGTTTAATTGACTGGAGCTCGTTAACGACTGTCGCTTGTGTAGCCAAAAGTATATGCCCTCAACAGCATCGCTGCGCGAATAAAAACAAATTAAAGAGAAGAAAACGATGAAAAAAACCGGATAAATCGTGACGACTGAACATAGGGCGATCATGATTCTCACGATGGTTAAAAAAATTATGTAAAGAACGCGAATTTATTTAATACGCAAAGAGAAAGAAAGAGATAGAATTCTGACGGCATGTCAGCAATTAATGGGAAAATACAACGGGTTCCGGTTAATAAAGTATGCTGGATTATTTTACCACGAACGAATTTTCATCCTCTCAAACGTGCTGGTGGGTCTCAATTTTTATTCCTACTGATATTTTTGAAAAAAAGTCCAATGCAATTTCACCATCCAACACTCGGCGAAATAGTGCGGTTGTATATGGACTGATAATTACCGGATCGTCGGCAAAAGGTGCCGGCATGAAAGACATATGAGGCGAATAAATGCCTCGTCCTTCGTATATCCTTGCATGACCCTGGAAAAAGGGCAGCGTGTTTTACACGTACTACTGCAACTACAACGCACAATTCTTCATATATTTTTTAAATGTTCAAAATTACAAACCGTTTAATTTCATCATTGGATGAGATAATATTTCTTCATGACTGCGATCGTAGAGGAATATATAAATATATTCAATTTAGTATGTAATCACATCAACTATCCATATTTATGTATCATTCGATGCCTCTGAGTATGAAATGAAAGAAATCCCGTGCCTCCGTTTATGAGAAATTATTACAGTGCCTTGGGGGAGCAAAATCAGTTTTCATATATATATATTTTTTCTTCAGCTTATTTTTCAACATTGAAATCAGACGGGAGTTTAAGAGCCACGATACTGCGGTGGGTCCAGAATAGAATCTAAATTATTACACAGACGGATGAGAAAAGGTAGGAGATGTGCGTAGGATAATTGCTAATTAACTGCGTACAGGTTTAATTTGCAGTATCTCTGGTAATGAGTGAGGGGTTTTAATTTGTTATCGTAAATAATAAGGGAAATACCAGAGCAACATTCCTAAGTGGAGGATCCAAAGGGAATAATCCTTAATCCTTCTCACATGCCTTGATAAATCTAACATAGTAATGTATAATTGCAGTGGTAGACTGATTGTTAAAAAGTCATTTGAAACATGAATGTTTATCCTTGGTATTCAATGGTGAAAAAAAATATAGTAGTTGTTGTTACCTTGATTATGAGAAATGAACCCTCATTGAGGAAATGATTATTTCTATTTCCGTTCATTCCTCATATTTTTCAATGAATTGCAACGTTATATCACAACATCCAATGAAAGGTTACGGACTAAAATCTGGTCTTGAGTTGAATTCCAAATCGCAAATGGCTGAGATCATTGGATTTAAGATCATAGTAATAAATCTTTTGATATTTCAACTGATTGAGGGAATGGAAACTTTGTGCAATGCAGGAGGATTTATTTTCTTGGGTGTGCGACGCGATTCAGATCTCTGAATTGATTAGCTGATTCAACAATGAGCCCAAATATGTGCTCTATTCGTTGTTGAATTTTGCAATCGTCCAGGATATACATTAATCAATTTAAAGACTGCGAATATTGAAGTAATCCGTGTATTTATCAGGTAAAGCTCATCGAAGTATACGGAAGTATCGTACCGTAAAATTGCCGGTCAATTGATTCTGATAAATGAGCCAATTTCGTTGGGAAAAAATGATATAGATACTAGCCAAAACGAAATGAGAAAAAGCATGTTGGGGAGAATTATTTTTTTGGCTGGAAAAACAATTTGAGCGCCTTTGAAATATCTATCAAATATTTTTGACTTGTTTTTTTTTCATGATATCAAATGGTGAGATTATTGAATATTTATCTTGATTTTTTCTTTGAATTAATTGATGTGCAAATGGGTTTTGGCGTCATTTTTATTGTTATTCACTGTCCACCATGTGGAGTATTTCATTATTTTCCAAGAGATGCACTATATGTTGACATTCGTAATTGATTTGGCATTTTCTTATAATTCTTAGGTTATGCGAGCCATATGGAATTCATTATTTAAATAATTTTCAACGCTCTGTCGTGAATTCCATTGAATTGTTCATCAATTTTATATTTAAACCATATTCTCCTGAAAGAATCTATTCGTTTAAAAAAAGATGAAACGATTAAAAATTTGTAATTCTCCACTTATGAAGTATCGAAATTCGATTAATTTATTGAATCAAGAGACGATGTGGAGATGTGCAAACGTGAATTCCGTTATGAGAGAAATTCATATGTTTATTGAATTATCAACCAATCAGAAGACGAATAAAAATCTGAAATTCATTATCGATCTATATTGCAGTAAGGAAAAAAGGAAAAAATATTCAGTTCTTCTCTCCTTTCTTATTTTTGAGTATCAAACGAATGTACCCTAAAGAGGATTTCGCACCGAAATCGAAATGTTCCCACAAAATTGTGAATTATCCCCACTTTCTTTCCTTCGTATTCAAAATTAAATTACGCCGACCGAAAAGGCTGTTAACTCTCTTGAATTGAAGCGCCTTTGAACATTGAGAGATCTGCGTACCTCAATGTTAGGATTGCACGGTGTCGCGTTGGCGAAACTAGTTTTCAATTTTTCCCCCTCTTTTTTTCTGCAAAACGATGCAACAGACGGTTATATCCGCGGTCTAGTCGGGGCGGAGTAGACCCCTGCCTGCAAACCCGTGTAAATGATAGACCCATGGAGAAAACGAGTCGATGAATACACAACTCACTCGGATAGATCATGACTCCTCTCTACTACAGGTGAGTCTGAAGTCGACACTGTCTGCAACACAGTTCCCCCTGAACTCATCTACCGTAACATCTTCAAACTCGATTTATGTTTGTGCACCTTACCAGTAGATACACTCCACCTTCTTTCATTTTACTCTTCGTGACATTTATCGTCTCTGTACGTTGATGCCACTGGTGTCTACACGATTCTTCCTACGTGAAGTTCGGTTTACCGCACACTTTACTCACCCAGACTATTCAAACATAAAAGAATTGATAAAGTTTTTCTCATTTTCTTTGCCGTGCGGTTTCTAGCAATTGGAGGATTATGGATATTTCCGTTTGAATATAGTAAGCTGGCTCTCGAGCCGCATATACTTCATTGAACTCGTTTAATTTCAAATTTTTTTCCTAATAATGCCTGTATCGATAAACATTGAGATTAATGGACATGGATTAATTACAGAGAGGAAGATGAATATGACAGACTTGTCACCGATTCAATAGACTGATTGATTTATGGACCGTATCAGTGCTCATAAGCACTAACATACCGGATATCGGAGTATCCAAGGAAGTTCCATGATACGAAGTATTATCCGGTATTTGCGGTATTAGTACGTCAGACGCAATTCAGCTTTGGTATCCTGTGTGTTCATGACTATTTAACTGCTGTACCTTTGTCCATTAGCCTTAACGTCAATGAGTCCCTCTTAGTCAAATCCTCCTCACCAATCACAGGGGAGAACCGGATTTATTCCAGACAAACGCCATTCGCTAATGAGGATTCACTTTTACAAGGTGTCCCTGGCGATTGGTAAAACGTGTAACTCTGGTAACTTGGCTCTTGCATTCCGTCAGATAGTGTGATACAACCAAACGGAGAAAGCTCCATTGGATTATGCAATGAAAGCGACGAAATTACGTCACAACTCGAGGGTTGAATTCAAGAAGATTAAATGGGGAAAACGAAAAAAATTCCTGCGACTATTTCAACGTCAATTTCCTCACTCTGACGATCTTATCCAATTGTTTGATCCGCTACATTCGAACGATATAATGTCAATTTAGAATATCTTTTGTTTGGAATCTTTGCTCAACTCTCGATACTATATTTCTCATTCTTAGTATGCAATGAAGGAAAAGTTGATTGCCCTCCTGTTCCTGTCCTTACACATCCATATGACACTGGTAGACACGTACATGAGAGACTTTCAGGAAACTTCTTTTCCTCTCCCTTGCCCCTTTTACCATTCTATTAAATGTCGCTTGGGCTGCACTCGTCTGTCCGGACGTAAACCAGTTTTCAAGGTATACACAGAACGCGATGGAAGTCAACACGCAACGATAGATAAAATAAATTAAAGGGTAAAAAAAGTAAGGGAAGAAGTGAACGAAGAAATGAAATGTGAAAAAGGAAATGACGACGTACGCAGCAGCTGCTTGTTGCTTTGCAAAATAGAATACCAATTCTCGTATTAGATGAATTGAGTCTTGATATAGAAGTCTCAATGATTCATAGAATAAATGTTTTTTATGAATGTTTTTTGAAATAAAATTGAAAGAAATTGTTTTTATCCTCACTAACATAATTGGTTAGTTATATCTGGTAGCGTTGACACGTCAACAATAAGAACAAAGAAGTTTCTTCTAAATGAACAAGCCTGATACAGCAGTGTCGTCAGTTCTAATGGCCATCATAACGAACGCACAAGAGTCGTACACACGTATAATGGAAAAGGATCCCGCGGATGGTTAATGATTACCGAGGTAACTCGTTGTCTCGCGTGCAAAAGGATCGAGCATAACACCATGTATATAACAAGCCACAAACGCTGATTTAGTTCCCACAATATGTGCGAAAAAAGAGAATAAGAAATGAGTAGACGAGTCTAAAGTTATTGCATTATCTTTATACCCGTGAAACGTTGGTGAAAAGACACTGTGTCCTGTCATCAATTTTCAGTTATTGCGGACGAGCTCGTATAATTTGAAAGTGGGCCGCTTTGTTCCAGCGAAAATGATTACCACAAATAATATAACAATGCCATTAATCAATGTTTAAAAAAAACGCTGACTGACCGAAATTGTCACTTCAATTTAAATATTTTCAATGGAACCGAAATCGCTGATAATGAATGAAAAATTCGAAACAAAATCCATTACTCTGCGGTTCTGCCATTGTATACGACAATTTCATAATCAAAAACCGTTGGCTATATAGTTTTATGAAACACCGATTCAGGTCAGGCGTAATTCTTGATGGGAGAATGTGCAGATACAATATGGCCCCGAGGGGCTTCCTGAAATTGGCATGACTGGTAGTCTGATGTGCAAAAAAAGGATATAAAAAACATTATCAAAGAACAACAACACAGAAACTTATTGAAGCTGCTTTTAAACCAGTTTAAAAGTTTTCCCATTTTATAATATTGTTAGAACAGGATCTGGATATAGTTGTTTAATTTCATCACTGCGAAACTTTGGGAAAATTCTCATCATTTAACCATTCAATTTGCAATTCATTTGAGTGACTGAATTCAATATGAATTGCTTGAAAATTCTTTTATCATTGTTATCCATATTGAGAGAATAGTAATGTGAGGTATTAACCAGTTCGGAACAATTGGATATCAAATGTTTCGTGCGGACGGAATATCTATTATATAAATTGGATTTCAATGATAATCATGCGTAGAAAACTTTAGGAAAATTCTTATTTATTTAATTGTTTAATTTGCAATTCATGGGAATAATGAAATTTGTCGTCCATATCGAGAGAATTGGAGTGTGAGGAATTAACGACTTTGGAACAATTGAATATTAGATCTTTGGTGTGGAATATCTATTATGTGAGTTGGATTTCAATGACGATTACGGAGTCAATGACGCAATGGAGACACGAGAATGACGACGAGACAATATTGATTCGATTTGGCGCGAGAATTAGCAGTGATATCTGATCTAATCTCGTGCTTCACGAGTACAAACAAATTGGAATCCACTGATACGTTTCTATGATCTCGCAATGATTTTATCACGTATTCAGTGTGTGCTTTAACTCCTTAGCAAAATAAAAATGGAGATGAGAAAATTCCTGTGATTGGGCCATCTGGTGTAAGCGCCGGAGCGCAGTGGTAACGCCTTGACGAGTTCAACCTTCAGGCTAAAATATTTACCCGTGGAAAATCGATGCCATCATTATTGCCCACCATTTTCTCAAGCCCCATGATTCCCAGTATTTATGATGCCTACAGACACGACTGGTCGTATCATTGATTCTCAACAATTTATCCCCAATATTTTTGTACTTTGCTGCCGACATGCCACATTTCTCACGGTTCAATAATATTTCTCATCTTTTAAAGTGTATGATTATTTGTGAAAAATATTCTGCATCTTTCGTCTATCTCAATGATAAATATATTTATTTGGAAAGAAAAGACGCAAATTTATCGGTACTTCTTTGTAGGAATTTACTTGCAAGTGGAGACTTCTTTATTTATTTTTTTTATAAATCGTGAAAGTCTCCTCGCAAGAAAGGAAAAATTTAACGTACAATTGGCTGTGGTTCAAAGGCGACGATGCTTTTATGCTTGCTCGTTCAATGCGACATTCAAAAGAGTATATCCTCCATATTTGATTCAACGAGAGATATTTCACCGCAAAAGAGAAACTTCGTCTCTTACAAATGAAATAGAGCCAGCATGATAGTAAATGAAGAAGAGAAAAAAAAGGAGCAAGAGACTCGGATTTGCTGGTTCACTTTTTTTACTGCCCCAATGATTTTCTCGGGATTTTGAAATAGAATAGCGGTTAAATTTGAGATGAATATTTCTGTGTACCAACATTAAAACCTAACTGGATATGTTTTCTCCTCCGTCTGAGATAAATAAATTGCAAAAAAATTTGAAATGGTCGCGTGTCCAGGTGGCACAGGGAGATGAAAGCCGGGCATTACGTGGTGATGATCGTCCCAAGGAGATAAGAAGAGAAGATGCATATCCTCAGCACAGTGCTCGTGTTTCTTCAGCAAAGGCGCAACATGATGCATGCATTCTCTGCCCTCGCCCACTAATGCTTCGGGGGCTGACGACTGGTATTTCAACGTTGGAAGTTGGCGTGTAATGTGAATTGTTCGCCCCGAGGAGACAAAGCCTCCTGGCCACCATATAGATTGCAATAGTCTTCATTAGAGTAAATAAAAATAAATATTATGGTGATGAACTAACTCGATGATTTTCAATCGGGAATTTATTCTATTCCAAATGCTTAACATCAAATTGCAATGCCACAAGTTACTCAACTTCTATTACCATTGTAATGCATTAAAAGACTATAGCATATAATAGAATGTAGTGAAATGACCATAAATAATTGAGGCATGACGAGCATCAGCCATATACTATGAAAACGAACATTAACTTCCAACGTATTCATGAGTGGGCGTTCTTTTCAATTTCAAATGATTTTCGTGGTTAACTGTCAGTAGAATTGAAATAATTTTTATTCCAAATGATTTTTTCCGCATCTGTATAATCATTCTATGGGGAAGTTGCTAAAATCAATGGCCGATAAATTAGTGTAACAATCGATTGAGAGAACAATAAGATTGAACGTAAGAAATTGTGAGAAAATGCCTACTTGAATAACGGCATGTGGATTTCCACGCGGCACTATGGAATTTTTATATTTCCATTTACCTCGTCCATGACAGGGGCAGACCTTTTATTTTTCGCCTGACTGGAATCGATGGGCGTCAGAGTGTGTCAATTTTATTTTGTTTCTATTTAAAAAATTCTGTATACATTTTTTATCAATGAAATGACCTGGAACGGTGCGCTAGACCGTTGGGAAAACCTTCTCTATGAATTCTCGCATGCAATTGCTAAGTTACCGCACAAACTAAGAATCGGTATCTAGATCTTAGAAATGTAATACATCGTTTTCTGATCGATCTTTTTACCGAATAAGGCAAAATCCTAACTGTGTGGTTTCAATACGTTTCAGATAGAAATATATATAAGCGATCGCGTGATTCTTGATTTTTTGATTATCAACTTAATGTGACCCCGATTGAGCGAGGCCACTTCACCATCGCGATTCAACTGTATAATGGAAAAGCTGTAATTGCATTTCATCCTAGTCTTTATTCTATCATTCAAATCATTACGTCGAAGTCTCAATAAACTTTGATTAAAGTTTGAAAAAACTTTAGTAAAGAGGGAAATGAGTTTTTTTCATACATAGGTGGAAATTTCATTGTGAGAATCAAATTAAAATAGTTAATGAGCGTTTATTGATTTCTTTGTAAAAATCAAATTAATTTTACCACAATATTCCCGTATGGAAATGAATATATTTTCAAAAATATAAAA
>JABSMS010072254.1:0-18832 GCA_018902275.1 Aleiodes sp. PSUC_FEM 10030003
TCAATAACGAGATCTCCTCGAATTTCAGCATAAATGTGACTTGTTTAAAATTTCCGGGATTTAACACGGAAAATTCAGACAAAATTTTTTAACAGTGTAATGGTAAATAAAATGAAGTACTATCAAATTGTCTCTGGATATTCTCTCATATTAGGGAATGCATTAGAGTACTATTACCTGAATCCATAATAACCGTGTGGTCATTATCCCACTGAATCGTAGGCCTAATACATTTGGTTTAGTCAAAGGTGTTGACCTCTTGACAGGATGACTTTGAGGTAACTAGGGGGACAGACGAAAGGCGGAGAGATTCGAGAGCGTTAATCCTCATCCAACATGACCAATCTCTCCCAATGATATTGGCATTCCCTGCTTCATTCCCTAAAATTGAGCTTTCAACGATAAACATAAGATCTCCGTATGTTTTCAAATATTTTCTCTCAATTCGTCATTAATTACGAATTCTACGATTGTGTAACGCACCCTTTGATCTATCACGGCGTCAATTTAAATTGTTAATTAGATGGAAATTTCTGAAGTTCTGTTTACCAGCCCCAGAATTAGCTACCATTATGTACCCCACGTAGTATCAGAAATTTCTCTGGCATCTTTGGAGTAAACAGTTTACATGAAAGGGTTATTGTTGACATTGATATTGTGAAATTGTTGTTAAACTGAATAAATTAACTTTTTCCCATATTCTCCGAGTGACTGAATAAATGAAAAATATTTCGAGAAGTTTAAAGAAGAAAAAAGCAAGAGGAAACAACAAAACTTAAGACAAATAGAACTTTAAAATGAATGGAATTTCACCACAAGTGAAATATTTCTTTTACTGCTGTTTCTTCTACAATTTTTCTCTTACATTTTTTCTTCCCTCGAACTGTCCGGGGCTTGCACTATTCAACTGTGAATTTTGGCATTCATATGGAAGCAGTATCTATATTCAGTGAACATGAAAACTTAGATATATATGTGATAAAGAGGAAAAAAAAGATTGGGATGAGAAAGAATGCGATGGGTGGGCTACTGGGTGCAAGCAACTGCGAGGATGAGACAGGAGCGAGAAGGAATGAGTTTTGGCTATATGGGCGCTCGTGGTGAGAGTCCATACCAGTCAGTGCGTCGTCGGCCTTCGTGACGTTACCATCCTACCTCGAACGAATTTTAGTTTTACTTGAAAAATAATATTCTCTAGTTTAAATTGACATTAGATAATCCAACAATCTTTCCCTCAAATAATAACGTGCGAACAATATTAAAAAATATCAATAATCAATGTAATTAATAAACTAATTAAAACTTTATTTTTATCATTATTAGATTTCAATGGATTTTCAATGATAATTAACAAGTTATCCTGGTGATAAATCAATAATTAACTGTGAAAACATGTGTTTTATAATTGAAACATGTACTCAATTTATACTTGGTAATTACAAAGTTAATTAGTAAATATTACCACTCAGTTAATACCATTAAGTAGTCTCCAATGGTGCATGGACTCGTGAAATTTTCGAATTGAAACCATAAAAACTTTGGTAGTTAAATTATTTCATTATTGAAAATTATGATAAATCATTAATTTCAATCTGAATTCATTGAATTTTGTATAGTGCTCGTTTCATTAATTAATAAGACACGAAAATACTATGTTAATATTGCGCAGTGGTGTAGATCAACGTATAATCCGCCTAGTCACTTCATCAGTGACTTTCGTTGTTCCCATTGTTTCTGTTTATGTTGATTCAGCAATGTACACAAGAGTGGGAAAACAGTTTTCATAAATAAATTTTCAATCTAAAGCTGTATATCAAGTGATTAGTATGAACTTCGGATAATGATGCTCATTTATCATTCAACAATTTCTATTGAAGTACAATTAAATGAACATGGTCTAGCTGATTTCCGAGGCGGCCAACGAATTGCTCGATAACGTTTCCGTAGTTCATCCGAAAGCCCCTTCCGATTTTTTTCCCTTTTTTGCCCATCATCTCGGGAATTGCAAACTGTGAATTGTGAGAGGGAGAGAAAGGGAGAGAGAGAATGATTCAGTCAGTCCAAGTGGAAATAGAAAGCAAATTGCTGAATTTAAAATTGATAAATCAAACGAATAATCGAACAAAAAATAATTATATTTTATAATTTATTGATTTGAGTTTGAAGTTTTTGTGGACATATCAGATTAAAAGGCCTCGAAGAGAATGGAGGGATGGGAAACTGTCAAAGCGGCGAAGTTTGGTACAGTGATGAATTAAAAATATTGGAACATTGTGGAGTTAATAGTCTATTAAACCAAAGAAAAATACAGAGTAGCGGAAATATTTTTTCAACGTTCATTAATCTTGATTTATGAAAAAAAAACGTAAATTTTGGGGGTTATAATGAAATAATAAAAATGAAGAGGCAGGGAAAGAAGTAACCCTTAGCTGACAACGAAGTGTTTTCGACGACCCTCAGACTAGTCAACTTGAATTTTAGCCACTTTATGTCGTGAAAATGATACTCGGGGCGCATATTTTTAGGGAAAATGACTCATTATTTTTTTTTGACTGAAATACATTCCTTCAACCTTCAAAATAAATATTTTTTTTTAAATCTCGGTATTTTCACTATCTTTTTCTCAAAAATATTATATCTAATTAGTTTTCACCTAGAATTTCAGCTCTCAATTTCGAAATTTGAAAAATTTATGAATTTTTTTTTGTGGAAACTGTCGATTTTTTCACTTCCCGATTTTTTTTTCATATTCAACGCCTGAATTCACTCGAATTAGCTACGAAATATCTTGAAACATCTTTCGAAAATTATCTAAGATTTTTTTAAAATTAAAATAATGAGTAGCGTCTTCAAAAATAGAGAAATTATCGAAAAAAATATTATGAAATAATCGATAAAAATTACGAAATAGGAAAAATCATAGCAAAGACAGTTATTATAAAACCGTTATCAACAAATTTTCAGATATTTTCACAAACTAAGATCACTCATAATTAATCAGGAGGATTCTTCATTTCTCTGAAAAATTAAAATGCCTATAAAAATACCAAAAAAACTTTGCGATAATTTTTCCTTTTTCTGCTTGTCCAAGTTTAAATTTAATTTATTAATTTTCTACTGAGAACATTATTTTCCCTTAGTCCAAAACATTTTAATTGACTGTTCAATATTAACCTGAAGTCTTTGATAAACTCAATAAACAGTTAATTCATATTAAAGAAAAACTCTGATTGAAATTGTATCCCCAACAAAAAGGCCCGCGGGCTATCTTCAAGAAAACTTGAGAGTTTAGAGGAGTCTGGCATTTATATGAGTAATGAAAAGGAGCGTTGAATACTTCAGAATAAGTTTTGACTTCATCACGCGGAGCTAACTGTTAGCGCTGCGAAACGTTCAGCCATTAACAGAACACAAACGTTAAAGAAAAAAGAGGTACTCTGTTGAGTATCTGTTCATGGAAATTGGGATGAAAGTAGCTTTTAATATTATTCCCATTCCTGTTTTCCTCACACCATTTTGCGTTTTTTAAATTTTCCTGTGACTTCCATGGTACTAAAAACACGGTAGAAAATCGTTTGGTACATAATAGAATTGAGGGGCTTCTAACCCGTGGGCTGCGTCGTTGGAAAATAAGGGAACGAGTTGTGAAACGAGTTTCGAAACTCGTCGACATTTGAGGTCGCTATACACTTACTGCCCGGAGATCTCTTCTCCTTGCTATTGCGCCTGAGTTTCATTGTAAATAATTTGATGCGGGTGGACAATCATTGTTTTCTTCTCTATTCACTTTAGCGAAACTGAATTTTGTAATAGTTATTTGTTTTTTTCTTCTCTATTTTATCAACTACCACGAAGAAAGCTTCTTCCAAATCGATTCTATTTCGGAATTGTTCGTTTTCATCGGAATAAATTGTTTGATGTAGACTCTTTGTTCATTGAAAATCACTTTGTTCCTTTTACCTCGTAGATATTGTTTTTTTAAATCCCATTCAGACGGATTATCGCACCCGAATGAATGTAAATGGAAATTGAATTTAAATCGCGATACAATGAGTATTACATTCGTATGAATTTTTCCATGAATCGTGAATATTCTTGTCGGCAATTTATCACGAATTCAGTTAATTATCATTTATTAACCCTCAGGAAGTTTTTATCGTGTGTTTTATAACTCCTTCACCGCAACTGTCTCTAATAAATTATTCAACACTCAATTTCCTATAAAACATTTCGCCCCACAGTTACGCAATGATTCATACAGCTTCAACTGATCGAATTGTATTCAAAATAAAGTGGTCATTCAATCGAAAGGAAGTGGTCCTAGAAGAGAACGTTCCGCCACGACTTTCAATTTTTTTAGTTCAATTGAAAAAGCAATTAGTGATGAAGTGAATCTCTATCTGTATTGAAATCACATCAAGCTGAGAATTTGCCTGATGGATGACGATAGCTCCTGTTACGCATACAAATGTCAGGTTTCAGAGTTTGTGGCAATATTCGTAGGACGAGGATATGGAATGGAAAACAAAAAGAATGAAAAGAGAAAGGGAGCAAGGTAAACTGGCGAATGAGAAAAGTCCTCGTTAATTCTTCAGTGCTTTTTTAAACCATTGTGGCTTTAAAGCTGATCACTTATTAAATTCATTCATGGAATTTTGAGATGAGCAAATGAAGCATTAAACTTTTTTTCTCACAATTCCACATTGCCATCAGAGAAAAGTTTCTCACACTTCTATCCTTTTTTTGGCTTTCCTCTGTCTTCTTTTTTCACAGCCGTTTTTTAGGCGACAGCTTAACCTTTCGGTTTCACAGGCGCCTACAACGACGGTTGGACGATGCGTTTCCGTCTGCCGGCGAATGGAATGAGAATAGGGGATAGGAAAAGGGATGAAAAGAGCTCTCTTGCTCGTTCAAAGAAAATCTTTTATGGCGTTCGACCGAAACGCCAACTGCTGCTGATAGGAACCGTGGGCAAAAGGTAGATTTTCTTAACGTGACTTATACCTATTCCCATGATACTAGTCACTTGAGGAATACGCCTTGACTCGTCATAATGACGTCTCAGAATTCTTACCAATAATCTCTTAATAGGATCTTTCTGGGGTATGAAAGAGATATTTTTGCAGGCGTAAATTACAGGTGTAATCCTCTTTTTTTTATTAATAAAAAAATCACTAAATCTGGCTTTCAATGCAGTGTGAATGATAATGGCTTTTTTCTCGATATATCCAGGATTATTCATAAGCCGGCGTCATGTACACAATTCCAGTTTTTTCTTTTATTCTCATTGTTTTTTTTTATTTGTTGTTCTTTGCGTTGAATACAATGAGAGGAAAAAATGAGGCACCGATTTTTCCATTCAGCACATTCAAGAATATTTGTATTTTCGAATTCATTGGTGCAAAAGAAATTTGGTGTAAATAAAATTTTACAGTTCAAAAACATCTAGAAACTTTGGTAGTCAATTGTTCCTGTTCGAATTCGAATTACCTGAATGAAAAAACTGTATAATGAGAAAATATACGGAAAATTATATGGAAAATATGGGGCCATATAATTCAGCGAAATTATATATACTATGATATATATTTCAATGTATATCACATAATCATATTGCTGATTATATTCATTACTAGAACTGATAGTCTGTGATACATTATATTTCAGAATATAATACTCAATGTATGATTTTCGATATATGCTCATTATATTTAATTATATATTTGGAGATCAGCGAAATTATCTACATGGCTCTGATATACTATTCGATATAATTTCTCGTATAATGTCTTATATTATCGTTATATTTTTCCATATATGCACAGCTATATATAGTTTTTTCGTTCGGGTTACGTTGAAGTATGTGAAAGTGGAGAATTTACATCACTTTTTTTTCTGCCGCGAATATCAGAAAGTATAATTTTCCTTGAATTTGTCGCACATGGTAAATGTCAGTGGACATTGGATGCTAAAGGGGATAAAATAAGAGACATTGTAGAGAAGCGGAAAAAAAATGAATAAATCCTTGGATCGACTGACAGTGAGGAAGCCTATTCTATGAAAGAAAAGATTCGTTCTTTGTGTGTGAATAATAAAATGAGGCAAAAAATAAGGAGAAAAACCGCTAAAAGGATCCGAATCTTGAGGGCTTTTAAATTGAGAACGAGCATAAACGGTTTTTTGTTGTTCACGAGATTTAAACTCACCAATTTCCATCCACTTCTTTACTTTTATCTGTACACAATCAGATTTCTTTATATTCATTCTGTAAAAGGAAATAGCTTATCCTGTATTCCCTGCTGCCAAGTTCGTCGCCCTCCGAGTGTTATTTGGTACGGGGACCCGCCCCATGGGAGAGACACTTCCCTCCGGTATTCGTGCTAGTTTTCTTATGAGTATATACCTTCTACTTTTACGACAATGTTGAAAAGAACTGACTTCACAGCTTCGAGACTATCGAATCTTGTCTGTCTACTGTTAGGAAAAGAAATTTATTGTAGAAAAAAATATATTTTACAATTGAAGAACGTGACAAGTATTCATATATGAAAATGTTCACTTCCTGTTCAAAATAATACAGGTGAATCATATCGTTGCCCTAGAATCAACAGGGCGCAAGTGCCATTTTTTTGCTGAATGATAAAAGGGCGTAAGTTAGTATTCTTATGGAAAAATGAATGTAGTTTCATTTTTTGTAGATTTTCAAAAAATGGCACTTACGCCCTTTGGACTCTACAACGACGATATCAACGATTTGGAAATCTATTAAATGAAGTTAAAAATGAAGAACTATGGATAAATTGAATTGAAAACTAGAGAAAAACTAAAATGTATAAGATGTTCATTTCCTTTCCTAAATAATACCAGTGAATAATAACAACAGGATGTAGAGTTATAAATACTTGCTTGAGAAAGAAACAAAGAGAGATGAAAAAGAAAGATAGATTGCCATTACGCTTAACGACCCTCGTATGTCCTGACGCTTTAGTTAACCCTCTAGTTTCTAGAACTATCACGACATTTCACCCCATCATAATGTCTCATTCCTCCTTTTCACCTCTTACTACCTTCTGCATGGTTCTACGTATAAACCTTCACATTCGTGCCTTGTCTCATTCATGAAAAATCCTAATTTGGTCATCTAAATGCATCTGGCGCAAACTACTGAGCTGATCATTAAAAAAAAATGTAAAATCCACGTTTCTCTTTACTGCTACGTAAATTGGGCACTAGTTTTTGCTTGGTGAAGAGGGTGTTTTATGGGTTAAACTGAGATTCAAATGTCGAGGAGTGATAATTTAACTTTTCCGGTTTTTGTTGAAGTGAATTTTCAGAGATGGTGGAACGAAATGGGCGGCTGAGTGGTAAAATTAATAAAACTAGATTTTACGATTAGCTGTCATAAAATATGTCGAAGTCTGGAAGGAATTGCAATTTTGTGATTACCATTTTCATTGACGAAAATTAGAGCTACTAAAAAGTTCCTCATGGAAATCATGTTGTCTTTCTTAACTTGCGGAGTTTTCTATGAAAACTCATCTCAAAGTCAAGTTTACTACTTTTGGATATTCCTACCTTACATTCTCGACGTTGCAACACCTTCCACATGAAATTTCATTTGAGATTTGTACCGAATAAAAGTACTTATGTGTTCTATTTACTTCAGATTTTCAAACATCTATCTCTGGTTTTCACTAACCAAAACATAACTCAAAGAATAGTGGGTGGGTAATGTACAGAAGAAGAAAAGAGAGGGTCATTGAACGAGAAATAAAGACCTAAAAAGAATGAAAAAGAATACCTGGGAATAAATCTAACGTTATAGCTACTGTATGTAATATAGATCTTACGGAACGAAACAGGCGGTTCTTTGGTAAAATTTATGTAAAAACAGCATTCCAGAGGCTAGGGGTTTCAATGAATGTGTAGGGGAATAATGGGATTTTAAGGTTCAGTGAGAGTTTTGTGGAAACAAATATTTCTACTGGATATATTTATCTAATTTTTTATTCCATGGAAAACTAGCATTGACAACTTATTGGGTGTAAAACACCGATCAATTTACAAGACGTAATTTACATTCCCATCCCTGGTCTTGGTTCTAAGTAATTGTTTATTAATTTTTTTCTTATAAGAAAGAAAGAAAATTTATCAAATCAATTACGTAATATAATAACAGTTAAAAATTTGCAATTTTTACCGGTCTGAAGAGGGTTATCAAGGGAAGACAGTTTTGACTGATTCCCCGATCGGGTTCTTTTGCTCATCTAAAAAAGACATCGTTCGCTGATCTGGTTGGGTTCTTTATGCTTCACTGTAAACAGTACATTTTGACTCCACTATCTTCTTTCCCAGAGTTACTGTATGCTCCGGACATATCTCGAATACCGGGAGGTGAAAAAATTATCCGAATATTCGGAATGGAAAGATTTTTTATTGGAAGTGTGTGCACATCAGAAATTGCAGACGGACGATAAATCTCAACGCAACATTCTTCTTTCTGTAATTTAATATAAGAAAAAATTTGACATTCCATCTTCATTAAAGTAATGTTGACAAATATTATGATCTCCACTCACTTTGCATTTCTTCGCAGTATACTTTGTTCGACACCAATATGTCTCTCCGTCACTGCAATCCATAGGTTTCGACTGCAATGAAGAATAATAACTCAGTTACTAATTATCAAAAATTCTTCAACGTGTATAGATCATTTCAACAACTCTACCTGAAAAACTAATAATTCATAAAATATCATGATATTCATGAATAAAATTATTATTTTGATCATTACTTTGTCTACTGAATGAAGATCGAGTCAAAGAAAAAAATAGTGAGTGAAAATTGATGAAGAAGGCAGTAAATGCACGTGAAATGGCAAATGCTCAAAATTAGAATTGTTACATTCTCTACAATCAGGTGTGAGGTTGCCGAGTGAAGACTGAAAAAATATCGCTTGAGTTATTTGACTTAATAGGAAAAACTTTCCGAAATTATGATAAAGAGCAAACATAGACGTTTCCTTCATAGTTTCGAATAATGTAAGATATGAGACGTATGGGTGTTAATCAGGTTACGTAAATATGATGCACAATTTGAAAAATAGCCCGTTTATGTCGGAACTTTTTTATCTAAGAATTCTATTTCAATTTATCAAATGAAATAATCTCCACGATTGTATCAGTTTGTCACTAAAATAACTCTGAATTCCTGTCTTGACACAGTATAATTTATTCACTCATAGCCCGTAAACTTTTGCGGAAGTCCAAAACTATCCCAACTTGACTGACATTCAATGGTTGTTCTCCATTATTAAAACTTAGTGCATCCTAGCTACTTTCCCTGAAATGTCAACGAAAAACTGTGATGTTAGTTTGGAGCATCTGATCAGCCTCGATTAAATGCTGTCACAGAAAGAAGTTGAGACGGACGGGAATAGTGTCAGAATACAGAGTCGGTAGGAAAAATGGGACTAATATGAATCATACATAATTCACGGACAATAATTTCACCATTTTTGGTTGAAAATATTTTATTATTAATTTTTTCCTCATAAATTTTACATCAGGTTACAAAAAAAAACATTCAATCGATGAAATTGATTAAAAATTATTTGAAAAAATAATAGAATTGATTACGAAATTCAAGGACATCAGCTGAAAATTTGTAATTTTTACCATCCAGATCAGATAGGCTTACTCATCAAGCAAGACAATTTTTATCTGATCCCCTGATTGACGATTTTTTGCCCATCTGGAAGAGGCACTGTTTGCTGATCTGGTGTAGTGATTTATGCTTCGCTGTAAGCAGTATAATTTCAGCTGTCTTTTCGTCCTGGAGTTATCACATACTTCTCCTATAAATGGGAGGATAAGACCAATCTGAATTGTCTATCTGAGTAGGAAGATCGGTAGTTTCACCTATATGCAAGGCCGGAAGTGTAGACAGCGAAAAACGTGCATAGCAATATTCTTCTTTCTGTGATTTGACATAAGAAAAAATATGATATACCACCGCCAATGGCGTAATATTGACAAATATTTTGATCTTCATTACTTACGTTGCATTTTTTGGCAGTATGTTTTGTTCGACACCAATATGTCTCTCCGTCTCCGCAATCTACAGGTCTTGACTATAATGAGAAATAATAACTCAGTTGCTGAATGCCAGAAATTTATCGTGCGGCAGTTAATTTAAATAATTTCACCTGCACAAGTAATAGCTCACAAAGTATTGTGATATACATGAGTGAAATTATTATTTTGAACATCACGGTATATATATAAAATTAATGATAAAATCAATAGAGATTTGCACGTGTAATTGATCGAACAACGTAAACCGGTAAATGCTAAAAGAATAAGTGATGAGAATAAGTTTCTAAGTGAGAATTGAAATTGAAATTCTTTTATTCCCACTGTACAGCTTTACACTGACCGACCTGATGGGTAGGGTTTTGAAGTGCACATGTATTACACTTTTCGGCTTATAGCTGCCTCAAATTAAACTAGTCATGAAGTAGAAGAGTAAACTAAAGGTTGAACAAAAATTAAGGAAAAATTTTCAAAGCACGAATCCTTTAGAATTGATCAGATAGAACTATTCTCGAGGTGTTTTCAATTCGTGATTATAAGTTTGAATATTTGTAGAGTATAATGATGTACAAATACACGTATTCGACTCACCATACCGAAACATGGAATATCTCCCAATTATTATCAGCAGATAATCTCTTATCAATGATTTACAAACGAAAACATCAGCATCTAAATTCCTCAAAATTTTATGAAACCTCACTTAACGTTGTTGTCTCGCAACCTTCCGGTTAAAAAGTTTTAGCTCCAAGACTCCACTCTGTGTACTGATAATTTAGAAATGTGAGCCTCTATCTTTTCGACCTGACTGTACCGCAATACCAAGTATCTTACATATAAAAAGAAGTCCAAAATTTCAAAAATGGCGAAATTTTTTTAATTCTCGGAAATCTCCAAAATTTTGAATTTTTTTTTAATTTTTGATTTTGTCAAAATTTTAAAATTTCGAAAGCTTTGATTTTTTGAAAATTTGAAAAAAATCGCTTTTTTCAAAATTTTGATTTTCCAAAATTTTCTAAATTTCAATTTTTCGAAAATTTCGATTTTTTGCGAATGTAGTAACATTCAGAATTGCTGCTCTCACCTCTCAAAATTTTTACACAAGAACTTAATAATTTTCAGTAGGTATTTTGTACTGCATACTACAATTTATTGTGACAATTAGACAAAAGACCTCAACAATATCATTGTTGTTAGGAGAACGTCGGTCATTTTTGTCCATGCTGCAGTATCAGCTAGTGAAGTCTAATTATTAATTGAGATTTAATTTTCATCTCCATATGAAAAGTTTCATTCATTACAAGTAACAAAGGGACATCAACGAGAATGTAGGGAGGGGTGCGAGGAGGTTACTTCCGTTTCAGACCCGAATTCCGGTTTAATCCCTCCACTACATATATCACAGCATAACTTTCGAATAATATTTCACAATGTAGTTCATGTTTTGAGAATTAACGCTTATCTTGCTCAAATAATTTGCTAATTCAACAGCACTTGTGATGCGCCTATTACGCCAGAATGAGTGTAACCATTAGGTTATTCAAAGCATTTTTCAAATACTAATATTCAAATTGAAATGAGCATAATTATTAGTGGGCATTTGGAGGGAATAAATTTCGATTTATTTACGTTTCAAGAGATCATCTTGAGGCAGAAAAATTAGGTACGTTCTATTTGAAAATGAAGAGAGAACAGAGGAGCGATTAATGAATTGAATCTACTAGTGAATATTTTATAACACATCTATCGTTTAATGCTTCAATTTTTAGGATTATTGGAACTATGAAATGATAAAAGACCATTGCCAGAATAAAACCATAACTTTTAATACTTAGTGGAACGATTTTTTCATACTTCTAACAATTTTTGACTTCGTAGATATAAATGCTCTTATTCAACTAATTCAACTCTTCACATTCAGAATTTATACTTGCGAGTGAATTTATGTAGTTTACTCAAATTCAATTATTTTTTGGGAAAGTATTAAGAGTAATTTGGAATAACTCGGAGATCCAAAATAATTCTAAATACATCCAAATCCTCCCAACTGACTTCATGTTAACTAAATTCATAATTTATCACCAGAGGGGCTTTCTATCGAACAAAACGTGCGGGGATTCCGTAATCGAGCGCGTCTGATAATTTCTGAGAACAAACTTGAACTTGATACTATCAAAAATATTGATTACATCCGAAAAGTAGGCATACATTGTGAAAGTGTAGTTCGCGGGTGAGTTTGGAATGAAAGTATTGAATTTAATCTTCAACCGCCTACTTCAGGAAGAAAAATAAGTTCATTTCAAGAATATCCTCATTGAGGTAAATTTATTGAATACTACCAATTGATTATTTCTCTTGTATCTGTGAATTCTTGCAAAGTAACATCCTGTGTATAACATCCTTAGCTGAAGATATTCAGTTACGTTAGTAAATGACTATCAAGAGAATCCGGTTATTCTGACTTTCATCATAGTTCACATCCTCATCACTATCAACTTTCGAAACTTAATTAACTCGTGATCCCCTTACATGTCCTTGATTATTTTAATCATTTCAACATTCTCAAGATAATCTCTAGTTTTGTGCCTAATAACTAAAGCAGTTTCTGAAGAAAAGGACAGGTGAATTAGATCTTCATATTTCCAGACAGCTTTCACGTGAATCCCCCTCGACATTTATGAGAAAGTTATACTTTTTCTTTTTCACTTCAATGGCAATTGAGTTCCTCTCGAATGGGATAACCAATATAACCAAGCAATAGATAGGAGTGCGAAGTTGATCTGACTAAAGTGAATTTTAATGTTCGGATTATGAGCTTTTACGATTCGATCGATGTTCGGAAAGTTCAGTTGGTAACAGATATTTGAGATTCGTTAGAAGTTTCTCTCGTTCTGTACAATCAATATTGAAAGTTAGGTTCAACTGGCAATGTGGCAGCGTTACTCAGTATTTGGTCGAGTGCGTCTTACCTGTAGTCCCTACAGCTATTCAGAACGCAATAGTTAGCCTATGTAGGGGCTGCTTTCAAGTGGTAGAAAAGATTGCCTGCAAAGGATCTCCGAGGCCAATTTTTTTCCTATCTTACTTCGCGCAATGTTGCATTTCTTTTCCCTTCCTGGAGTTTCTTCGAACGTATTGAAAATGTGTATCGATTTTTTTAAAGTATTCCTTGAATCAGAATCAGATTTTGAAGATATGACTGTAGTTGAATTTACTTTGCTCAAAAAAATTGAGAATTTTCCTACAATTTCTTATAAAGATATTCCAATTTTCTTACGCATGTTGACGAAATTTGTAAATTTCGAGAAAAATTTTCTGTGTTGCTTTCAAATAATATAATAAATATAGAATTTCTTAGGTTTTATCGATTTTCAGACATCTTCCTGTCAATGAGTGTTCATAAATAAATTGCATAATACAACATTCATATCCATTACACATTTTGTAACTCATCATTAAATGGACACGAAACGTTCAAACATTTCTAAACTTTTCAAAAAAATAAAGCACTAACTACGAGGAATAATTTATTTGAAACTACCAGAGCATAATTCGTTTTCACTAATGTCAAAACTTTCCCCGTAGTTTCTACGCAAAAAAAAATCAATGATTCCATAAACGTAACTTCCACTAATTGCATAATTCAAAAAAGAACAGCTCAAGCGCATGTGCGCGGAATGCTGGTGCAATAACGTTCTTCTCATACCATAAAAAGACGCTGGGGATGACGATGCAACTTCCAAAATATTCCCCTAGAGAATGGTGATTTTGAAACTTCATGAAAGGTGAAATTTCGTTCCAAACATTGTATTAAAATTCAAAATTTGTCATTTCCCATGCTGAATCAAAGAAAAAAATGGCATATATGCTACTCGAATTTGAATATTCTTCGTCCTAGGAATTTATTTGAAAGCAACTTCAATTGGATTTTTTGCAAAAACGATACTCTTACGCAACCATTTTTATATGACTTCTTCTCACTGATGTCACATCAGTGGCAAAAGGTAGTAGGATTTTTTTGTAACAATTCCTTCAATACGATGACTCCGAAAAAATTACCACACAATCTTGTTGTGTTCATTATCTTTGTTCATGTAGAACAACTTAATGAAATTATCTGGACTCCATGTACTGTAAAGAATCTTCTTTGAGGAGTTAATAAAATTGCAACATCGTCTCAATTACATCAGTTACATGGGAAAACACATTCCGGAAGTGCTAGGTTAAAAATGCTATAGAATTATTTTTCACGTTCAGATCTTGAATAGTTCTGATTGCAGAAGTAATATCTAGATTGTGAGTCAATGCCGTTCGTTCACCATTGTTTTCCATTCGGCAATAGTCTGTTGTTCCATGAAATTTGAAGATGCCAAGTTCCTGAAGAGTTGAAAATTTTTCGTAAGGATTGCTGATAAAAACAAGAAAAAAAGGACCACGGAGAATGATTCAAAAAATGAGATACTTAGCGTTTTCAGATTATCTTTCTTTCCACAGAAATAACAGTTTTTCCAACAGACACGGTAGTTTGGATTTCTCCGAACCTACTATCTCTCCATTTTACAACTCTGCACTTGCAGCATCACTACACCATTATTCTGTGATATTATAACTTCGCATCTTCAACACTCCACAACTTTTTGATTCCACTCTGTGAAACTTTCAACATTCGAAATATTGATTCTCAACAGCTTTATGGAAGTTCAACATACTTGGATCTATGGTCTAGATCATGACATAACGCATCTCCTATTTATAAGAAGATGCATATACTTCTGATTCGTTTTATAGAGTGAAATTCATTGATAAAGATAAGAACATTAATGAATATCGTCAAACAATCGGTTTGAAAATTCAGCAGTTACTAGATGACGCATATCGTCACCGTAGAATCAAAAGGGCGTGAGTGCCATTTCGTGAATGGGGATTCAATTTTTGTCAATTTTTAAAAAATGGCATTTACGCCTACCTGACTCTAAGGCGACGATATATATAATGATGTTGGTTCTAATTGAAATATTATGGTTCATCAAGCAGGCAGGAATATTCTATTTTTTGTTTTCACTTCCACTTATCCTTTAATCTGTGCAGTTGAAGTGGCTTTCGATATAACATATTAGTCGCCTACAAGAGCTCTACAGCTAGAGTATTTCCCCTTTAAATGAGTATGGAGTCACAAGCACGCTATAATATGAAAATTCTGCTTCGCATTCATCGCAGAAAGTAATTAATTTTTCTACATTATGTGAAATATTGCTTCAGGCAACGAATTGATTTCGATGTAATATTTGAGTACACTTTTGTTTCCTTTGTCTTTCAATTTTATTACACCCAAGCATTTCAATGAGCAGAAAATCGAATTTGTAAGAGAAAAATGAGTGGCCATACAAGCCAGAAAAGCCCGGAATTACATTTTTCATAGAAATTCAGTTGCAGATAATTTTGGTAGAGCGAATTTGTAAAATCCTCCGAAATTTATTTTGTATTGAATGCAATTCGACGATGAAATCATTTGTTAAAATCGAATGAACTTCGCGAAGTCGTTGATAAGTATTAGTATTTACAAAATGAAATATTTACAAATTGAATCGATATTTATTTTTTATAAGAACACTGACTTACGCCCTTTTATTATTCAGCAAAAAAATGGCACTTACGTCCTTTTGATTCTAAGGCGACGATATGATTTTTAAGATCTAATGAACATTGAAACTTTAACAATCCACCTGAATTTCCAAATACGGATAAGAAATTGGAAAATCTATGAACTCGACTGTTCTATTATTCAAAAATTCAATAACAGAATATTGAGTGTTCATGAATTGCTTGAAATTCTATTTGGTCACTGAATACTCTACTTCAAAAATATACAAATAATAATTTCCTAAGTATTCGACGAATAATTCGCGACGAAATTTCAAATTTTATTTGATTATTTTCATATGTACTGAATTTTCAAGAGATAAATTTCATGAAAGTGTACATAATTCATGTGTTTTTGAATATATTAGAAGTACACAAATTATCCGAGCTTCTATATCATTGATGATGCATAAAATATATTGATAAAAGATGATGAATAAATCAATAAATATATCTGAACCATCTTCATATAATGAGAAGTAGATATTTCTTCATGGTAGCTGCATTCAAAGATTTTCAAAACGGTGAAGAGAAAAATTGCGCGCACATGTCAAATTACTTTCGAAATATCAATTATCGTTGCACTCGTAAAAAAATGTCATATCTCTAAAAACTAAAAGTTTCGGGAATACTTTTATCTCTACTAAAATTTCGAAAATCCAACATCAAAGGTCGGCATTTAATCTGTAGTGCGAATTGAAGGACTCAGTGCTTTGTTAAAGTAGCCGGTCATAACTCCATTCAGTGCGTCTGTGTTGAGCGTAGTACTGGGAAGAGTGACCGCTTCGGGTAGATCCGAATGCTCGACAAAAAAAAGGAAGAAATAAGCGCTATCATGCGGGAAATGTTGAATGGGCTAGTGCTGGAAATGCAGGAAAAAAATGTCGAGCAGCGTGGTTCTGGTAAGGGGTCTACCCTAATTAGACGCGCAAAAAAAGGCTGTTTTCGCGAAGTGTTAAGGCTGTTTTTCATCGAAAATCGAATTTTTCCATTATTTTTGACGGAGATATGACCAATTTTCATCAATTCCCCATTTAATGACATGGAATATCAATTATTAATTCTCTCCGTTAAAAGCTTCGTAAATGCCCTAAAAATTTTACTCAATTTTTTTCATCATATTATAAACATAATCCATGAGCTTTTTTCAATTTTTCACTATTTTCCCAAAGTCGCTGAATAGCCGTCAGTGTAAAAAATGAAAATTCTCTTTGGATTTTCGGCGGAGATGACCAAAGATAGAATATGTCCGTACTGTGGTAACGATGGAAGCAAGAAAAATCCCAATATTATATTCCTGGCCCGAGAGAAAATTAATGAATGTCGTTGAGCGAACGATGTAAAAATTCCAATCAATATTCACTAATGATCTACGAGGAGACTTTACAGAATGAATTTTTTCATTCAAGTACGAGAATCGAAAGGGAATTTATTCCATGGAGAATAATAAATTTTTAATCAGACAAATGGAAAAACGAGACAGAGAAAACGAATGTCAGTATCGGAAAATTATTAGTCATTCAATATCAATGAATGAATTATTAATCGAAAATTCAGCATCGAAACAGTGAATCGGCCATTTTCCAAATTCAATTTTACATTCACAGTCTCAGAAAAAAACTTCAATAATCTGTATATTTTTATCAGGGATTATGTCTCATGGAACTTCTTCCACTAAGAAAAACAGAATTTGGAAATTCAAATAATAAAATTGAAGGGATTTTAATTTATAGAGAGAGATATTTCATACGACAGGCCCTTTTAAAATTAATTGAATACCATTCTTCTTCTGAAATTCAATTTCAGTCCACTAACGATAGTTCACTTATTCCTGAGTGTTAAGTATTTTTCTCTTTCCGAGGATAATTAATCTAACAAGAAAAAAATAATAACTCGGCTCCTGATAATTGCAGAATGTGGAACTAGGTACGTGCAAAAATTCTAATTATTATTAATTCAACTCTGTGGTCTACTTCGCTGCTCCCTCATTAGTTGTAATTCGCATCGGTTTGCCCCAATATTCGTCCCAGTGGAATCAATGCAAGACCTAGTTTTTCCATTCGTAATTTCAATGATGCGTCAATTTTTTCATTCCAATTTTTTGAGAGAACTCAATGAGAAATAAACTACCCATGAAAGATAAATGGATAACGATATGAGTGAAACAAAAATTCACTCACGAAAATATGAGCAATCATTTTGCAACGCTTTACGAGACTAAAATGTGTTTTTCATTGAGTTTAATGGTGAGTGGATAATGAGCAGCCACCACCACACAAGTCACCTGACTGAATATTATTTTCCCACTCTTGGCATGGAAGTAAAACACAATATTTTTCACAATCTCGCTGCGTTTAATATTTTCATATTTATTACCACGAATAACAGTAAATATGTCTACTCTATGATTAATTTGTTATCAGAGATCGCTGTGACGCAGTGAACGAGAAAAAATGCCGAGTAAAATGAACTGGTGGTACAATTGTTATTCAACTGTTGGCCACAATGACATTTCAACATCACCACGATTCAACAAAATATGAATGCCTCTCTTGGATTCAACGTTTTAGATGATTAATAGACATTTTCGACGAGAATAAAAAAATGCTTAGTTATAGAATTCCAAGGTAAATAATTTTGTATTTTTATCGTCGTGTTGTTGTATCGTATAACAGTTCTATCTTTATGTTTTGAGTCCTCTTTTAAGGAGTTTCCCTAGGAATCTCAATTCGTCGGGATTTTTTTTGGTAATTTTATGAAAGCGAGATCCAATGGTTCTGGAACTACCTGATTTTTTTCAAGAATTTTTCAAATTTCAAACAAACTTGAAAATTGAAATTTGACCTAACTTCAGAATTGGAGTCAGTTAATATTTGTTAAAAATCTCAAAATTAGTTTGAAGTAAAGGCTGATGAAATTTATTGTGCAAATGTTAAAGAATATATTTCCATACTAATTGATGCGATTCTTGACGTAATTAGTTGGAAAAAAGGAATAATTCTAAACTTGCTCTCGAAATGTCGATATGTCTCGATATTGATGTTCGTATCTTTCAAATGATTATTGAAATTGACCCCCCCCCCCCAAAAAAAAAGGAA
>JABSMS010072265.1:0-18825 GCA_018902275.1 Aleiodes sp. PSUC_FEM 10030003
TTAAATGTAGTAGAAATAAAAATTTGGCAAAAATAAAAATTTGGCGAAATAAAAATAAGAAACAATATTGCTTCCGAATATTATTAAGATCTAACGCCAAGTCGCCTCTTTTTTTCAGTTGAAAACAAAAAAAGATTACTAGAATGGGAGAGAGGCAAGTGAGAGGGAGAACGAAAGAATGGAAGAAAATAAATTGAAAGCAAAATTGTACTCGTACAAGAAAATGGAATTATTCCTCGACGCTGTACCAACGAGATACGAAGAAAAAGACGAAAGATAGTGGGAGAGGGATGAAGTGGAATGAAGGAGGAGTGAGGGAGGCAAATGGAAACAGGAGGAGGGTTAGGTTGTCCGAGATGGATTCGGGCTCCATTGTGCTTGGCAAGGAAGAAACGGAAAGAGGAATGGGATAGTTTCAAGGTGGATAGCGAGGAAAAGAGAAGAAAAGAGGCTCGAGGGAGAGTGAGGTTATATAGGTGGGGTAGGTTGGGAGAAAAGGTGGGTTGAGGAAAGAAGGCGGACGCTCCTCGTTGAAGAGGCAAAAGGAAGGTAGCGAGTTTCGAGATATTTTCTTCCGGCTACCGGCGGGAGAATGAAAAAAAAAGAAAAAAATAGCGTAAAAAATAGAAGAAAGAGGAAAAGTTGAGAGGAGAATAAAAAAAACAAGGAAAGTTTCCGTGCAACCTCGAGGAGCGCACCATGCGATTACCGGGGGATGTAGAGAAACTCCTGAGATATATTTTTTTTTATTTTCATTCAATTTTTTTCTTTATTCCGTTTTTCACTTCCTTTTTCTTCACAAGAGAAACGAACGCTTTCTATTCGGAAAAGTTCTCTCTAGTTTCACCCTCTCTCCTCATTCTCCTCTATTTGCTGAAAATTTCCTGCTATCATGCAATTCGCCGAGAGAGCACGATACTTATTCACTCGAATACACGAGTCAAATTGATTATTCACAGTTTTTTAAAGTAAATTTGTTAAAAATTCGCTTTTTCTTCGCTTCTCCGAATTATAAAATTATTATCAAACACGAGAGAATGTTTGTATTATTGTGATTATGCTCAAGGAAGTGGTATTGAGGTCCTGGCCGGTCAAAGACCACCAAGTGTGACCTCAAGGTCCCGTTTCCAGACACGGTATTTCTTGGAAATCCCTCAACTTCCCTCTTCACCTACTCACAACGTTCTGGTCCCCAAAAGCACGTATACTGCGACCTCTATTCGCAACCAAACAAAACCAACAGATGGATAGTCTCAGTACACAACGTTGAAGCAGTAACTAAGTTCCATCAATAATGGCAATTAACGGAAAACACGAGAGGACGGTAATTATATTCCCTACGTGCGATGGAAAAGCATCTTTCTCCGTTTTCCGTTGAGTACGCATTCGTCTTTATGTGCATGTGCATCAATAATGGATGCTATGTTTCGGGCGACGCCAGAATTCATTCCAAAGCGACGAACATGAAACCGAAATGTGTACGTTAGTGGTTTCTGTGTTGCTTGATTGAGGGCAAGCGTTGATGGACACCAGAAATGTGTGGCGAGTCCCAATAATTTCGGTCTTAGGTGAAATCAAAACGAGGAGAATCAAAGTAACGAATTTCAGAGAATTCGATGAGCGATAATTTTTCGGTTTGCTCGATTCTCAAACGTTACATTTAAGAAATAATTTTCCTCTTCACTCACTTGCATATTAATACATTCTCCAGAACTTCAAACTTCTTCAGAAATTCACCCGCAATATTCCTCGTGTTAATTGAAATTATTGAAGAGCAAACTTAAATTTATATTACCACCATCATCATTACGATTCATCAAAATTCAAATGAATTCACGATGAAAAAATTACAAGAAACTCCCAAAGAACAAAATTATACAATAGAAATCCAATTGTATAACCTTGAAAGCCCTCTGCATCCTCCACATAAATATTTTTGCAGCTCCCTCCACCCGACGGTGTCATTTGCCACAGGATGAAGCGCAAGTGAGAAAGACCGTAAAGAAAGAAGTGATGCGGGGAATGGGTTACCAAACTTTCTATACAGAAGAAAATCACAAAGCACCCTTCGAGAAGAACCGTCCACCATCCCTTAAAACATTTCGTCCAGGCTTCCATCTTGCCGATATTATTGACGTTTTTTGCCACCCCTATTTTTCCACCCTCTTTTCCCCTTTAGAACCCGAAAAACTGTCGAGGGGGGAAGATAGAGAGAGAGAGTTAAAAGATTGGGTAGAATGGGGTGTTTCTTCCTTTTCTCCTGTACCTCTCTGTCTTGCCCGCGTATTTTTCCCCTTGTAGGTGGGAGAGTTTGAATGCCGGGGAAAAGAGGGTTGGATGCCGCAGCAGGAGTCGAACGAAAGTGGGTGGTGAAATGGGTGGAGGAGGAGGCAAGTAAGACGGTTCTTATTCGTGCGGGCTTTTTAGAATACTTTATTGACTGAGCCTTGGGGTGGAAAAGGAGAAAAAAAGGAAGAAAGGTGGAGTGGGCACGACTTTACTGGGGAGTCTACCTTCTCTCTTCTCTGATTCTTTCATTCTTTTTTCACCTTTTTGCCGTCTTATTCTACGACTGAAGGCAGCTATAGAGTGAGACCAAGAGGAAAAACACTGAGCAATGGTTGAAGGTGGAAGAAAGACGTTTTCTCGTAACAAACTATGGCGAGCGAGAAAGAAGAAGAGGAAGAATAAGGAGCTCAGCTCGTTTTTGAATTCAAATAGTAAAAGAAGAGGGAGAGAGATCCTTCCTCTTTCTTGACTGGGTCTGGACCTCTGGCTCTGACTCTTCTGGCACTGTCTTTGCGAGAAATTAATGAACCAGAGTATTATGAATGACGTAAAATTGCACCATCCAAGAATACTCAATCTATCTCACTCTTCTCAAGAGGAGTAAACTTTACTTTATTGCACGCATTCTCACCTCTATTTTCACTGGAATTAAGTGATTTTTAGTTCAAGTATCCTGGAGAATTATCGACCAATGTTACTTTGATTATTATTTCGATTGAAGTAATGGCACGAAGTCCTAAAATTGAGGACGAATTGTCGATAATAGGAAATGGTGATGTAGTAAATAATTTGTGACATGATGTTGTCACCGTAGAATGAAAAGGACGCAAGTGCCATTTTTTTGGTGAATAATAAAAGGGCGTAAGTTGGTATTCTTATGAAAAAATGAGTGAAGATTCCATTTTTGTGGATTTTTAGAAAATGGTACTTACCCCTTTTTGACTCTACGGCAACGATATAATTCCGTAAAATTCGTAATTTTTTTTTTTCCATGTAAGCCCCTGAAATTAACGGTTGGACGAGTAATTGTAATAAAATTTTCATCTCGCAATAATATGAATTTAACTCTGATCTATATAATAAAATACGTCATTGAAATAATGTTACGAAACTCTAGACCGATTATTTTCCATTATTCCCGAGAAAAGGAATCGCTGAAAAAATAATTTTTTTATTCCCGTGAATAGCAAGAACTTTCGAATGGCCTAAATACGCAGTTTGTGTTTAAAGACTGTTGTCTAACGGTCTACTTCTGTTTCTTCAGACAAAGGGCAATGGATGAGTGGGAAAAAGGAAGGGGGCGTGTTATGTACTGCAGCCAGGTTTGGGTTTTTCGAAAATTATGTCAAGAGGGAGAGAGAAAGATCGGATTCGCACGGGAATTCGTGCGTAATGACCGAGTACGCCATATGTTGAGTGACCCCGGTTTACTTTTGAAGTTGCGCATTATGCAATGCGACTGATTTTTTCATTCTTTCACTTTCCAAAGCGGAGAAATGATGGAATAAGTGAAAATTTCAGTTACAAACTTCCACAAATAATTCTAAATTTTTTTTAAAACTTTTACAAACTTTTTCCCCCTTTTTATTAAGAAAATACGCAACTCGAGGTATTTGAATCAGGATCACCCTCATAAACAGAGTCAAAGGAGTGATGAAAGATTGTAAACTTTACTGAGCAGGAAAACTCCCACGTCTTCGTCAAATTGATCAACCGCAAGATATACAAAGTAATGTTCAATGAGCCGATGCGTTAATTTGCGAAAAAAATCATCGTTAAATTAATTGAAAAGCTCTCGAATAATTAATTTTCATGAAAAAAATAAAAACGCAAGATGTACATGACAGTATTCGTCTCTGGCTTTCTATAACTTCCTCGTAAGAATCACTAAAACGAATATGTCCTGAAAATCGTACAGAATCCTTGAAAAAAAAAGAATAATAATAGTAATAATAATGTTTAATAATTTGGTGTTATATATAACCCATTTTTTTTCCCCGATTTCGCTATCATGATCAACAACACATTGTAAGTTGACTTGAAACCCCGTTGTATATGACTCAATGTCAAAACAATGAAAATAAATTGAATTGAATCAATTAATTTTGATAATCTTCCAAGGATTTCCATCGAACGTAATAAAAAAGGACGTTTTTTCCAAATGGGCATTACCATAGATTCATTGAGTGAAGAATAGATTAATGAGTAATTCCAAAGAAAAATGCGGTTTTCCACAAATTCAAAATTAACTGATCAGTAAATTCTTTGAAATACTTATTAAATTGCGAAGAAAATGAGAAAAATCTTCAATCTTCTCTCGCAACAATTTCTCCGCCCGTTGGGGGTAGAAACTTTCTAATCGGGAATTATGAAACTTATTTGCTATACCATGGATTGAGGGAGAATTGTAGTGAGTTGGTGAAAGGGAAGAGCACTCAGTGGACAAGAAAGGCGGGAGGTTGAGTTTCGGAATTAAACATTTGTGAATAAGAATGAGAAAAAAAAATGGAAAAACAAATGAACGAAAAGAAAAAAAGAAACACATAAACCCCCTCGGCAAATCGGCAATTTTGTTCTGCGCGTGCGGCTATGATATTTCCAGGCCCTCTCCCTTATTACCCCATCCCTCTTCTCTTCTTCTTTTAGCTTGGGTGCTTTTCATGGTGGAGAAAGTAGCCAGACTCGCTCTCTCACTTGCCCCAATGCTGAAGACAAGAGCGGCCACGCGGGAGGGATGCAAATTAAAATCCTTCGCCATTTTCTCCCGTTTCTTATTTCCCCGATGGTTCTCAACTTCAATTTAACCGGAATGAGGAAAAAAAAATTGACAATACCGCGGAATATCAAAGAATTTCGAGCCAAATTCGAATAATCATTCGCCGAAGGTTCGACATTGATGAATCAAGAAGCAAACCGACAATGATATCGAGAAAATAGAAATCTCCATTTAATGACGATAATAGTAATGAAGATTTAAATAAAAACAAAGTGTTGAGCAAAAGGATTATTTGAAGAGACAAAGTCATTTCTACGAAACACAGTTGCATTTGACAACCCCCGGGGTTTGGTGCTCTGGCGAGTCACGAGAGGACTAAGACAGATTAAGTATTTTAAATTGAACAGAGAGAGATGGAGTTTTAGTAGAGAAAAGAGGATGGAAAAAGGTGGAAAAAGCGAGGCAGTGGGGTAGGATGGTTGGCTTTGGTCGGGGCTTTTTCCCTCCTTATCTGGCCGTTCTTCGTTTCTCCTGGCCGGAGGGAGTTCAGTTTTTATAATAAAGGACCGTAATTAATGCCTCACCCCTCTTGTCCAACCAGAACCTTCCATCTCTCATCCCCCGTACTGTCCTCCCACTCGTCCACACTGAAATCGTCCAAGAACCGCCCTGGGCTCTTCTTTTTCTTTCATTTACTTACGCTTTTTTTATTTGGCCTTTTTTGCAAAGCTCTCCTCAATAATACGACTGCAAAGTGCACGGAACGTTTCTACTTTCTTGCACTTTTCATTCGTTTCTTCAATTTTCTTTTATTTCTTATTCTGCGGGAAGATTCTCGGTGAAGAAAGAAAAATAATGAAAATTTTATAGTGATCTTGAACATTTTCATCTTTATTTTCGGGATTTTTAGGAATTTTTCAACGCCAATATTTTTGAAATTTAATTGATACTACTGTAACACTCGGAGGATGGAACAATCATCGGTTCTGAAGTGGTGCACGTCTGTATATCCGTGGGACTATCGTTTTAACGTCCAGTGGGATAATCCACCGTTGAGAATCTGCCGTGTAGTCATTATCCAAATTGCCCTGTAGGGGTAGTGTGTTGGTTTCACCGTTTTCCTCCACACACCTTTACCCTTTATCTACAATATTATTGTATAGCTATATAAAGACAGGAAAATTCTTCAGCCTCGTGTTTGTGTAGTATCGTAACAATTACAGGAGTTTCTCCGTGCAATTATATCGATTCAAATTTTATGGCGGGGTGCAACTGTTTTAGTTCTTTGGGATAAAAAAACAATTGATGAGAGAAAAATGAACAATTCAAAGGAGATAGGGACGTTGTAATTTTTTTTTGGGGAAGAATTTTTTTTAGGTCGATTTTTATCATTTTTATCGTGAAGACATTACATTTTATTTAATCCGAGAATTTTTTATACAATTTTTTACATTATTATTATTCTTAAATTTTTTTTAATTACATTATTTCTTTTCTTATTGAAAAGTGTCTAATTATCTTGGTTGAATGGACTCTTTAATTAATATTTACTTTTAATTATCATTTTTATGCAATGAATGCTTGATCCTCATCATTTTCATAATTGTTGCATTTTCAATTAAATAATCAATGCTTTCAATGTTTTTCTGTCTACTATATTTTTGTTCCGATATTTTTTTTATCAAAATATTTTTACTAACATATTGAAATAAATTAGCCGACACAATTATTCGCGTGTGTAAAAGAAAAAAGGATTTTATTTAATTTTGTGTGTTTCTACTTTCATGTTTGGGTAAAGATATTTTTTTAGCTGTCCAGATAAATTCTTTTTTTTTCTAGTGAAATGAAAGACAATCTTAATTAGACATTTTTTATTTTTATCCGACCGTTGTATTATTTTAAACAACAATTCATAATTAAATTCGTTATTTTCCCAAATTTATATAATTTTTTCCAGATAATAATTAATAAAATAAAACGTTGGTAATTTCATAAAAATATTATTTATCAATTTTTCTCCCCAAGATATTTGCGTAGAATATTTTGACAACAATTTTTTGGACAGTCGTCTTTTTTACATGAAGTCCTCAAGTTTACATTCCCAATGATTCCACATTTCCCTTCATCCACCAAAAACCTCAAATATTTTTTTTTTCATTAAACCTCAAATATTGAATCTAAAAATTCATCTCACGTATTTATTCCCGAATTCACAGGCCCATTCCAGGTATGAAGCATTCTCCCCTCTCGAGTTTTTGATACTAGAAAAATCCGTTGTGTCCAGAACCGGTTTTCGGGTTAGCATAAAAAAATATATTTATCCACGGGGTCATTTCCGAAGGGTCCAAAGAGGACTCGCATTAAAGGGGAGGAGAGAAGGTCATCTCACTCCACAGCATATCGAGGTCAGAGAACAGTACAATGAAAGACATCAAAAAGTGAGACAGCACTCAAACAGCCCGTTATCCCCCTAACCTACCTACCCGAAAAACGGACATCTGGTCATCGTGAATTGAAGAAGAAAGGGAATGAAATGAGAGAGAGAAGGAAAGAGGAAGCAACGAAATGCGTAAAAAACTAACCTGACCAGTTTCACGGACCTTTGAAAAACCGTGAGGCCCACCTCCAGGGTAAAATGCTAATGAGCACCCCTTTGGGTCTTATAAACCCTTTGCAAAAACCCAATGCCCCTCGTAGGGTCACTTTTGAGAAACTGGTTCTTTACTAATTTTTTTTCTTTCTCATACGTTTAAATTAATTTCAAAAGCTTCTGCGTTACGCTATTAGGCTGCAACTGTCTTCCTTCCTAATGTGGAATCATGGGGTGGGGATAGTTGGACAGAATTCCGTTGACGGACGTTCTAGAGGTAAGCCCAGACATTCCGAGTTTGTGGCTGACCCCGTGAATGACAGTGGAGAGCTTCTTGGTAATATTGTGGGGACTACGGGATTTTTATTGAGTGATGGAAGATGATTGGAAAATTCGAGGCTGAATTATCTTGAGATAGTTCTTCGGGATGGGCTTTTGAAGATGACAGAGGAAGTGTGAGTCCCTTGTTCGCGGCATGTCAAGTGAAATGACGCAGAAAGATTTGTCTCGCCCGTTCATCTCCACGGGGTGTATAATCTATATATAACGCCCTGGGTAAATGCTTGGCCTTTCTCTTTCTATTACTCTGTGTTTAACCATTTTGGCTAGAGAGGTATGCCGTCTTAAACAGTGGATAATAGGGAGGACCAAGTACGAGTTTAGCGCGGGAATTTCGCTTTAGTGTTCAAACGTTTTGAGTTATTTTTTTTTATATTTGGAGGGTTGTGAATTTATCGGATTTATCGGTCAGTTGCAATAATTATTTTTTTAAAATTAGCGTTTCAAAAATACCCAACGTTTCGGTCATCAGGCTTTTTTATTCATCACACTATGACAGATACGAAATTACAAAAATGAATTATAAGTAAATTCTTTCTAAGCGGATTTCAATAAAAAAATAAGAATAATACAAACAATATCTGTTTTTCGTGTGATCATCAACTTATTAATTTTAATCGACATAATTTCAATTGCATTTCGATAAAATTCAAAATGAACTGATTTAACGCGGGAAAATTTAAGTTGAATCTAGAATAATATTATAGTCGAATGATGATTTTTGTATGTCAGCTCTAAAATTTACGGTTTTATCTAATTTTTTCGTTTTGTGAATCATCTACAAGATTTCTTCTTTTTTATATCAATTTCCGTACAAAAATTTTTTGTGTAAGTAAAGTCAAAAAAATGTTTTAATTCCTTCGACTATTGAGTAAGCGCTGCATTATTAATATTTTTCTCCAGATCATATTCATGCCGATAAATTCTATCTTAAAATGTTTCCTAGTTTCTATTTCTATTTTTCGAATAGAAATATTTTTTACGATTTTTTCAAACTTAAGACAGAACTAGGAATATTTCATAGAGGATTCCGAGTGAATAATCCAAGAATCGTTAAGGCTTGAGAGAGGAAATAAAAGTAGATGAAGAAGAAGAAGGTGGAGATAAAAATCGTGGCGGGAGACCGACCATTTTGCTGGGGCAGACTTTTCCGAAGGACTTTTTCTCTTTCTCTCTTTTCGCCCACCCATCAGTATTCTCTCTTTTTCTCCCCTTTCGGGTTCTTCCTACTGCTAAGTGGGCCGGAATGAAAGGAGAAGGGATAGAAAAACCCCGAGGGGGTGTGGGAGTAAGAGAGAAAGAGTGAGGAGGAAAGAACGATAGGGTGGTTTTTCTGACGTCAACTCATCCCACCACGATTCACTCTGTCTTTCTTCAAACCTAAAGCTCTCTCCTCTCCTCTATCCTCATCTTTTTCCTCATCACCCTTACACCCATCCATTTCAGCAACGATTCACGGAGATAAAAGACAGATAAAATGGCCGATGGCTCTCGACTAATGCCTAAAATATACACAACTGAAATTGGACTGCTTAAGGGAGGCTAAAAAATTAAGGGGTGAAGGAAAAAGTCTTTAAGGAAAGCGCAAAGGGGCTTATAGGCTGAAATCTGTAAACTCGTGTTTCTCACCATAGAAACAGAACGTCTTTGATGATTTTAGGGGGCGAGTATTGAAGTTTCTTGGCCGTTTGCTATTTATTGAAATATTCTTTGAGAATCTTCAAAGAATTAAAAAAGGAATTTGAGCTTTATTGTTGTTTCAATTAAAATACATAATAATAATGTTTAAGTTCTGAGGAAAGTGGGATATTGGAGTATGAACCGGAGCAATTGGCTTTTTTCCAGGGGATTTTATAGACTGGAAAAACAATTTCCTGATGAATCCTCGTAAAACAGAAAGTTTCTATTTACCAAATAATCTGCATTCGATGAATCAATCGGAACAATCAATCTTCGGGTAATCAGGATGCACATAAAAGTTTATAAGATTTTTTTAAAATAATAAAAATTGAATTTATCAATTGAATTGAAAAAATAGATAATTTTTGTATTCAATGAGATAAAAAAAATTCCTAAAATTCAGAAGTTAGTGGAAAAGACATGCTTACATGAATTCAAGAAAAAAAACAATTACTTGATAATCAAAAAATTGAGTGAAAAATAATAAAAATCAATAATGAGTAAATATTAATTATTAAATTCCAACTTGAGAATAAAAATCTCAAAAATGACGCATAAATTATTTTTACCTCAACATAAAAATTATCAATGAAAAAATATTCTGATTCCATGAATCAACAAACAATTAATACTTGAATATCGAAAGAACAATTTCTGCATCGAAAAACTCAAGTTTATGATGAAAGCTAACCCGTGGTCGAGTTCGCCGAGGATCGAGTTTCTCCGCTGCGAATTCTGCGAGAGCGAGCGAGACAAAACCTCATATACATATATCTATATAGAACTATATATATACCGAGACTATGCAGTTAGCCATGGCTTCGAACGGTCTCGTCACAGTTAATATCGTTATCGCTTGATTTCCTCATCGACAGCGCCATGTTTCACGGAAAGATTTTGCTCCAGCAAAAGTGAATTAATATATATATATATAAAATTCAAAGACGCAATATAATAATCTTGAGATCGTTATTATACCTCTCGTCTTTCCCTCATTTCTTCATTCAATCAAAATCATCATAATAAATCTATTATATCAATTCGCCTTCGGAATAATCGCGAAAAAAAAATTCAATTTACTTTTAAATGATTTTTTTTTTTCACCAGAATGGACTATTCAGTGAGGAAGTTTTTCGTGCTACAAAATAAAGGCAATTAAAGTTAAGGCGACGAGGGTTCAAGGAAAGAGACCAAGTGGGGAGAGGATGAGGTGGAGAGAGAGTTTGAAAAAGACGATGGTAAAATCTCTCCTGTTTGGGGGGTTCAACATTCAACGTTGATGGTGGCTTGGTTTTTGTCATTTGAAATATGTGAATAGAAGGGGGGTGGAGGGTGGTTAAGGAAATGATAAAATGGCGCCCATCCAGACAATGAGAACGATTTTTCCTCGTCTTCTATTTTCCAACTCACTTCTTCACCTTTACTCACTCACTTTGCCAAAACTTTTTGTCTTCTTTGGCTTTTGTTTCATTTTCTGTTATGAAGGACGACAAACTCATGGCACTTGTTAATGGAGGGGGAGTGAAAATGGTATTTTTTGTGATTTTTTTGTGCTTGAGAAATGAAGAGAGTTGAAAAAATTTGCATTGTATTTTTTTAATGAATTTTCTTGAATTGTGAGAATTTTTTACGGGAATATAAATATTTTTTTTTATTCCACCAAAGGGTCTTATTTCAAGCTCCCTTTATCTTGTTATTTGAATGAATTCTTGAGTGCCTGGAATTTTTCCAACAATGAAATAAATGCATAACTCTTCTCTATAATTCATTCAGCGTATTTACCTTTTTTTTACAGTTGGGAATAAAAAGTACGTGAAGAGATTTCAAATGAATTAATAAATTTTCATTGTAGTTTCATTTGAATTTTATTTGCATTTATTTCTAGTGAAAGAAAAAAAAATCCTTTCTTCCAAATAATTTTATTAATTCAAAAAATATATAAAGTCGATGAATGTCCAAACTTTGATTTATTTATTTATGAGGAGCTCATTAATTTTGATTATTTACCGAATAAATAATGATTTCAAAAATAAATCTGTTGCAATGAATTTTTTTCTCGCATTTTTATTGATTCGCAAGTCTGGAGAAATTGAGGGGCGCCACCCGGCGTTTCTTACCCCCACTCCACACCAAATTCCCCTCCTCCTGCCTCGAATTTTCTCCTCCAATTCTCCTTTTCCGCGAGCCCCCTATCGTCCAATCCCCACCCCTCGTCCTCAAATTCCCCACTTTCTAGGCATCGCAAGAGCGAAAAAAAGCGCAAAAAGAGAAATCAGCAAAAGAATTTTTTTTTCCAACGTTTATCATGAATTGATGTAAATTAACCACCGATGTCCATTTAAAAAAATCCGATCCTTTTTTTCCGGCCACGGGACGATAAAAATAATGGTGGATAAAATGTACAGAAAAAAAAGCAGAAGAACCACACGCGCGGATAAAACGAGGGGATAATGGGCTCACCTGTGGTGAGAGCAGCATACATGAAAAAAAGGGTGTGAGCGAGTGAAAAAAACAAAACAACCGGAGGGTGCGAAAAAAAGCCGCGACAGTAGCCACCTGTTAGAAAAAAAGGGGATGAGAGGGTAAAAAAAATAGAAAAAAAAACGCTGGCTCAGCCAAACGGGGGATGAGCAAATGAGGGAAAAAAAGAATGAATAAAAGTGGCGCACGCGTCCTCTAACCCTCGGGGTAAATCTCTCGAGGGTTGGCGCGTGCCTCGGGTATCCGGATCGCTTTGGGGACAAGTGTCAGGAGCCAAGTGTGGGCCACACGTTTTTTTTCTTTTTTTTTCTCTACTCGGTTTCTGGCAAATGGAATGGAATGAATGTGAATTGGCGAGTGGAAAAAATGGGCTTTTTTGGGATCTGTTTAATTCAATGTTACGGTACGATTTAATGGGAGGGAAATTATTGCATTTTTTAATTGTTTAATTGGGGAGAATGTGGGGTAAAATGGATATTTCAATGGAATGGTTCGACAAAGATTTTTTTTTGAGAATTCAATGGTTTTTTCCAAAAATTGAAGGTTCAACCCTTTTCATTTTTGGAAACATTTGTTTTTTGCGATTATCTCCGGTTCCAGGGACTGGAGCGCCAAAATTCAAAAACCAGCGGAAAGCTGAGGTCATTTCCCATCGATTCATGTGATTTCGAATCAATTTTTATCGATTTTTGGAGAAGATATTGTGGAACGACTTATTTCATACGATTTTTCAAACTACGAATCATCAAAAATATCCTATCTTCAAAATTTTCACTCATTTTCAACAATTTTCATCAGATGGAACATTGAAATTGAAGTAAAATTCAATGTGTCCGTTTTACCTCAAATGTCCATTTCACCCCGTCTTTCCCTATTTTACTCAAGGAAATAAAATCCAAAACATTGACCGGCAAAGTTGGAGATACTCGAGAAATACGATTGTTGGAAGTTAAAGGCTATTATAAGTTTAAATTTGTTGCCTCGTTAATTCAGAAAATATTTAATATATTAAACAGAAAGAAAAAACTTATAGAAACGAGAGGAAGTGGATGCCTGAGACCTAGGGGACATTAAAGCTTTTGTAGTTAAAGCTCGTGGTAAAACACTGGCGGTCGTAAAAGCAACCGTTTGCCCTGTTAAATTTAAAACTAACGTTAAAGAGATTTTAATGAAAATTTTATTATTTTTTTATCGAATAATTCAGTCAATTATATGATTTTTTTTCGATTTTTTTTTCTTGCGAATAGAAGGAATCTTTTTTTATTCACCTCTGCGCTCGTTCAGTCGATAAAGAAATTCGTGGCTTCGAATTTTTTGACGCACTCGACTGGTGGCGCCACCGCACGAATTTCCCGTGAACTTTTTCCGGAGAAAGGGAGAGAGGTTATGGATAATCGAACATTGATATCACACCCGCGTTAATTGATTGGTAATAATAAATTGTAGAATTACATGAAGAAAATTAAAAAAAAAATAACAGAATTACTTTAATGTGAAATATTTCCATAAAGAATTTCATCCTTTTCAAAATTAATTTTAAAAAGCAAAATTTTTTTCCACTGACTCTTGCAGCAAATTTCCTAAAATTCAGATTAATAGATATCAAAAAAACAGATGCGACCAACTTAACAACATGAGAATGAACGAAACAAAATGTCTGGACTCGGTAAATCTTAATTTAAGTCAAGAAGACTGCGTTAATGTTCATCTAACCATGTAAAATCGTGCTTACTTATCTTGAGGTTAGTATAACCGCGGAGGGAGAGGCTTTTTCCAGGGTTGAAGAAGAAAATAGGAGACAGAGATAGGTAACATTTGCGAAATAAATGTAACCGAGTGAGTATGAGAATGAGGTATGTTTAAAGCGCACGCATCCGTGCGGCATTTGGTTTTTAACGAATATTAACGGCCCCAGTCCGAGATTCTGCAGATGCTACGAGCGTTGTAATCTAATAGACGGTAAAGTTACTGTCGCGGGCAACCCTATACACACAAATTTTCCCTACTTTTTCAAATTTATTATTGCAATGTTTATTGTTCTGTGCAAGAAATAATTTAATTCTTGTTTGACTCGGTGTTCTTTATTTTTTTAATTAATTTATTTATTCAATATGATTTCTCCAGACGTGCCTTAAACATTAATTAAAAAATATGATTTAAAAAGAGAATTAAGTAGAAATATTCACACAAAAAATTTAATTTTCTTTCATTATTACGGGAACATCTTCCATCCATCAGATAATCACACAAGCTTAATGAAGTCACCTCACACATCAATAAATTCAATCTATTTAATAATCCCGAAAATTCCGGAAAACGAGTTGAAAACTTTTTTTTATCATCATAAAGTTTAGGGTTGCGTTACATATGTTAGGTGGAGGGGGATGGGATAAAAAATTGCCGCAGAAGAGGCAATTCCACATACTGTCGACCGGATGAGTAATAAAGTAATTTTATGAAGTGGTCACCAACGTCCGGTATTGTCATTGTTGTAGTATAACGTGTATGAGTTTTTTCAGGGGGTTGGTTTCTCTCCAGTAACCCATTCTCTACGTGAAAAATTGCTAGTCTCTTTCCCTTTAGAGTCCGGAATCGTGGCTAACCCGTCCTTGAGTGAAAACATACTGCCTCATGTATACGTGTATGTATGACTTTCATGCTCACTTTCGCGGAGACTGGCCGCACGAAAAAAAGAGGAGTTTGACGAAGGATCGTGAGGATGCGGTTTATTTCGAAACTTTTGCGGGAATTCATTAATTATTTCTCGATTATCACAGTAGCATTAACGAAAAAAGTTGTTTCTTTTATTTTGGAATGTTCCGTTGGTTATTAATGCAGAGTTTACATACATTCACGCGTATTAGATGCTAACTGGTGGGTTTGAGTGGGTTCACGCTAATCCAGTGAGATTAAGATAACCCCTAAAAATGTTTCAGCTAAGTCGCCAACTTTGTCTGCAAGAAAGCTTAAAACTGTGAGAATTTGAAATCTCTTTTGGAGTGTTTCAGTTAGAGTCGACTCCACCCTATCAGACACACCCATGTCTTAACTGTAAAATCTTTAGTTGTGAAAAAAATATTGGGGAGTAAAATAAAATGAAGGTCTTCACGCGAAATTTTAAATATTTTAGAAGGGGTTGATAGATTTTGTCTTTTATTGATTATTGATGATAATAGAAAGCAACAAAACGATTTTTTTTTTTCAAATATTATGACACTACATTTATCTGAAGGTAATTAAAAATAATAATGAATATTCAGTAATCATTCCTGTCACAGGCCAATTGTTTAAATTTATGTATATTTTTCATTTGATTTTTTTTGAGCCTCAAGAAGCTGCTGATCAGGAATGAAACGTCGCGAATTTAGTAAATAAATGTGAAGATTGACATTTACTATTTATTTCACTTGGTCCAATATCCTGTTAAACTTGAAATTCAATTGATAATTTTAATCTGTCAAAGATTCAGGGTTTTTATTTTCCTTGAGATGCATCTCGTTTCACTTCTTCCCTGTGAAATTATCAAATTATGTTATTATTTCGTGAAGATTTTCCGACGTACTTGAGGTATTTGCGGGCCGTGTTAGGTAGGCTGTTGCTTACCAACTTCAACATGATGCTGAACAAGTATGTGGGAAGAGATTCCGTACACACAGTGGGTTTCTAAATGCAATGAAATTATGCGTTAATTTTGGGAGTGCAGGGAAACTCAATATCGGAAACCGATTTTTACTCGTCGAAATCGAAAATTTTCTTCTTATCCCCCTCACTGAATTTAAATTCATAAAAATTCTTCGAACATCCTAATTTATGTGGGAGTTGTAAAATAGTGTGTTTATGAATCTCCACATCGTCGCCCTAGAGTCAAAAGAGCGTAAGTGACATTTTTTAAAAATCTACAAAAATTGAATTTAGAAAAAGTAAAAAAAAAATAATAAAGTAAATAAAGAAATATAAACATTGTTTGGACATTTCTTTTTGCATAAGATAATTAAATAAATTTCTACTAAAAATATGAAAAGATGAAGAGCTTGTAATATCAGAACCCAAAGAGTTCGAACTATACATTGTCGAACTATAAATTTAAATATAATATCTTTTATCCATTTGAAATAAACATTTCCTGTTTCTCCCTGATATTGATCCTACATTAATTCAACTTTCATCGTTTCAAATTTAAAACACTCTGTCGCTTTAGTTGAGACACAGAGTTCCAATATAATAACGTCTGCATAGTAAACATAGTTGGTAGAAAGCAACCCTTCTACGGGCTTTCTAACAAAGTCTCTTAGGTGCATAATATCAATGTCCATTAGTGTTTCTCCCAGCGCAGTAACAATAACAAAGACCTAAAAATCCTTTCAGACTTAATTTTTATTGCCGTCTCTCAGAGTTCGTGACGCACCTGTCTTCCCGGGTTTTTCGCTAGCCCATTAAAAATAAAAAAAAATCAAACTGATAAACATCTCCGAATTTGTCTCAGTTGACATCTTAAAACTTCCTCTCTCGCCGGCGAAAATCCAAAGCGGAAGTACCTGAATAATGCTTGTGGCTCTCTAGCGAGCCAGTAGAGAAAACCAGAGCCAGTTAAGGGAGGACAGTGTGTATGTTGGGGAGTGGCCCATCCCTCCCTTTAGTTTTCGTGAAGAGTCTAGCTCTGAAGTTAGAGAAAGAGAAACGAACGAGTTTGGAGATTTCGCGCGCAGAGTTATAGTGAAACTTTCAGGCATTTATTTCACGAATCTGCATACTACGTCCGCTCACCCGTACTTCCTTGCTATTCCGCTGCGAAAAACACACACATACAGGATGATTTTTCATCCCCCGTTGTGTGTCGACGTTACGAGACCTTCAGGACAGCGGACTTTAGAGCTTAGTCTAGAATTATGAAAAATAATTCTCTTGTAATATTTAAAATGCCTTAATCTATTTCGAAGGTTCATTTACTCCGCTTTGATAATTCGATTTTAAGACTTCTTCTTCACGTTTTCAGCAGACACTTCTCCGAATTATTGATAGAAGATCTCTCGGGAGGATATCTAATGTAATGGCGGAACTTTACGGAGGAAGAACGGAGAATGAGAATACTCAGAATTTTCGGTAGTGATGGTTAGATCTCGAAAGACATAGGGCAACTCGCCCCGCGGCCTTTAACTCGCGTCGAGAAAATTTACAGCTACGCGAACTACCTACCTTAAACTCCGCGGGACCTAGCAAAACCTCTATTCCATCGTCCACCCATTTTGCTTCTTCTCTTCGTCTCTTTCCACTATTTCTTCTACGTGTACGTACTCACCTACAACTTTACGAAATTTGTCCCATAAAACTTTACGGGATATTCGGAACTGGTCGAGTGCACTTCGGCCGATAAGAATAGTTTCTGATATCGAAAAAGCGTTTCGGTGAATTTAGTTAATGTTTAATTTAATTAATGGTGTTTTGTAGTTTTGGAGGGGAATAAAGGTGAGTCATTTATTTCAGAGGTTTTTATTTGTTCTTCGAGCAAATATTGGGATTTAATCGGAATTCATGAAGTTGAGTTGAGAGAGTTGAATGCAACTGAAGTTCTTTCGTCGAATTTTCCTGATATCTCCGCTGGCATTATCGTTTTCCATTGGTTGACCTGACCGCATCTTATGAATTCACCCTCGTTTCCCATGTTAAGAAATTCACGCTCCATTTTAATCCAATCTTCATAATTAACAGCTGAATTTTTTTTCATTTTGTCGAAACTCAGGTGATCCAATAGTTTCTCCAAATTATCGGTGGATAAAGTTAGCTTGCCGAAGAAATTTGATGTTTTCTCGATAACGGATGACAAGTTCTTAAATTAGGAATTATTGTGGATGAATAAATCAATTTTTTTTAATTTGGAAAATTATTTGAGGTTATGACTTACGGCTTTCATTTCTTCGTATGTGAGGCACATCATTTGATTTCCGTAGGACTTTTTCTTTGTCCAGTAGCTGAGGACGTGATCCCAGAATGGACAGTAGCTGACTGAAACGTAAATTCGTGGGATTGATTTTATTTATTGAACGATTGCAATAAATAAAAATTGAATTAATCATAATTCTAATAATTTGTAAAAATTCATTGAAATGGGTTTCTGATATGCGCAGAGTTTCTTTAAATAAAAAATTACAAGAATCTCGAATTAATTATGATTCTTACGTTTATCTGCCAGGAACAGTTCACAGAATTCGTAGAAATCACCCGTGTAGCCTTCCACAAGTTGGGCATAATGAAAATACGATATGCATGTGTCTTTTGGATTCCTCGTAACATAAACAATCTTTGCGTTAGTCTCTCTTTCACGTAGGGCACGCGGGAGCAGGTGAAATGGTAAGTGACACAGTAGAAATCTTGGGCTCGGTAGATTTTCGGAAAATTTGAAACTGTTTAACTGCGCGACTGGTATTTTGGTATCTGGATGCTCCTTCAGGAAGTCTGAGTAATCCGAGAGGATCGAATAGCTAGAATAAATTATCAGAATAAATTAATTCATAATTCGAGAAAGAAAATTTCGAAAATTCATTTTACGCACTCCATTTGCGGAAATCTTTCCCACAGTCTAATTTTAGCGGCTTCGAAATTCAAATCGTTATTGATGCACCAAACCATTTCTTGAGTCCATGTTGTTCCTTAGAAATAAAAAATATATCAATAACTTCAAAAAAAAAAAAAATGTGAAATTAATTTGCAGAGAAAATTAACAAAAAAAAATATA